>AWOL01S0011325.1:0-22845 GCA_000715115.1 Nicotiana otophora | reverse complement strand
TCTCGGAATGTCATAAGATAAATATGCCTTCGTTTAATATCGTGAAATATAATTTATCAACTTTTATATTTTCTGAGACCCATGAACAGACGTTATAATAACATCACACAGGGAGAATCAAGAACATAGGCATCCCTATTACTTCTAATAATAGAGTCATTTGTGAAAGTTGCATGTTTGCTCGTTTTGTTTGCATCAAATAGATCATTCCAAAAGGAAAGAAGAGATAGCCTTAACATGCCTTATCACAGTATATCCAATGACCACGTTGAAATTGTCTCATCGCACTTTAATCTACAATAATTATAATAATGTTATCGTTAAGCTACGAAATATGCAACTATCTTACAACGAACGACAAGCTTATTTATTACTAAAACGGGCAGCCTCTCCCTTGTTTTCCTTTCTTTCCCCAAGTCCAAAGTTCTAGGTATTGTGTGGTTTCTTATTCTCCTATTTAAAACATCATCAACATATTAAAAATATTTACCAGCATAACAACAATACGAACATTATAACCAAGTCATTCCCCGCGATTTCCAGCCATATGAAGTCATATACATAGCTCAGAAATAGTCCAAAAGAGACAACAACTTCTTATACAACTTCAAGTTCTATCTTGTAATTCTTCATCCAAATAACTTAACCAACGCATATATAAACTTAATCCCAAGAAATAGAGTGTTCTACATATCTTAAATAATCAGAAAAAACTCGAACAAAAGCTTCCCTTAGCTTACAAGTACTCTTAATGGCAT
Organism: Nicotiana otophora; assembly: GCA_000715115.1. NCBI lineage: Eukaryota > Viridiplantae > Streptophyta > Magnoliopsida > Solanales > Solanaceae > Nicotiana > Nicotiana otophora. Next base: position 22,087 of record AWOL01S0011325.1, on the reverse strand, counting down.
CACAACACCATAGAGACTCTTTTCTTCACTTAGGCTAACTTTTGAGGATAGGTCTAGGTACAACCACCTTGGATTAGACTAGGAACCTTGGAGAGCTGTTATAGAGGTGTTGAGAGAGTTTGGAAAATTTCCTTGGTCAAAAATAGCCAAAAATGAGGCGTCCAACCCCATTAAAATGTTCAAGGTTCGTCCACCACCTAAGTGGGTCCCATTGGGAGCTGCTAGTGAAGTCTCGCGAAAATGCGTATATCTCTATACTCTAATGTCGTATCGACAAACGATTTAATGTGTTAGAAACTAGACTCATAAATATTCAATTTTTTAGGTGGAGAATCCCTCAATTCCTTGTATATTGGGAGAAGAGCTCTGCTGCATTTGACCTAATATTCAGTACATTTATGAATGTAACGTGTGATGACCTTTGCCAACTTTTGTTCCACAACTCGCTTAGCTACAAAACATAAAACAAGACTATCATATGACTAATAAATCATAACATGACCTCCTTAACATGTTAATAACCCTATTGGCACCCCAAAAGTACATGTTATAACATTCCCAACTTGTTGACGTTCGACGAAACTTATTTTCTTCTATTCGTGTAGCTTCTAAGCCTTCCAACCCTCTTGGTACTTGTTATTAATGATATTAAATATTTGTAACCTCCAAGGTAACATTATTAAATTACTTTATGTACTTTCAAATATAATCTAATTTCTGAGCTTACATCAATTGACTTACGATGTACTCTCACATATGAAAACATGGGGTGTAACATTATTCCTCCCTTTGGAACATTCATATTCGAATGTTGACTTATGCACTTATTAGTCTCATAACCTATAGCTCTTACGAATAATTTAATATTGTCCTTGCCATCTATGCAACTGTTTTGCGAATAAATTCGAAGGCCAGGGCATTCCCCCCTTTAGGCCTATTTCTCACACCACGACTTATGGTCGGAATTCATCCAATCTCGTAACTATTGTTACCTTCTATCATGGAGCTTGTACGACTTTGTCCTTGTATGTGCGACTATGTGACCCTTCTCTTCTTTTTCCTCCAGCCTTTAGCAATTCTCTAGGCCACACTTTGTGAACATGTATAGAACTATGACAAGCTATCCTTCTAGGCATCTATAGGTGTACTGAAGTCCTTTGCTTGGTACTTTGTCAAACTTATGACTATTTCTATATCTTGTTTCATAGCCTCGGTTATCTATGCTTGTGGATTTACTAAATCTAGGAAGGTTATACTATACCATAACACTTACTTCAGTTTATTATTACCGAGATCTACTGCCCAACTCCAGGTTACTCTCTCTCAGCTTATCCTATATGTATAAATCTAAGTCCTCTAATGCTTCCTCATCACTGTTAATCTTAAGAATGATGGCCTAATCTCATCTTATACTTTGTAACTTTTATCCATCAATTGTTGATTCAGCTTAATGTTGATCCATAATTAACCACTGATAACTTGAAACCTCTGACGTAATACATTGTCACTAGCGTACAAGTCGCATTGGGGAACATTTGAAGTGATTTGCCTGATCCACCTAGGGATGATACTATACTTCAATAACCTTAGTTCATAGCATGCCAATGTGATTCATCTTACAGGGGGGTATTCAAATCTTTGCAATTCATGAAATCCCTTTGTTACATCTCGCGTTTTCATACGTTAAAGTTTCATCTTCGGTTAATCGACGTAGACTCAGGGATGAGATTATCTCAAGGTTAACGTATTTATGCTATTTATAACAAGTGATAAGTAAGTGCCATGAAGGGTAAAGGATACACGAATTAAAGAAAATGAGTTTCATTGAAGGTTGTCGATTTGGGATAAAATATGGTCGGAGCTATAATACCCGATATTCCCCAATATTTATCCGAAAGGAATATTGCGATTATTAATATATTTCCATGCATTTCATTCATTTATATATGTACATTGACCCATGACCAAATGGCATTATAAACGCGCATTTATATGAATATATATGTATATGGGATATGGGAAAAGGTTACGACGTTATATACGCACCACCACCTGATCAGTTGGTATATGTTGATGATTTTGCCCACAGTGGCCGAGATGATATGATGGGATGCCCTCAGATGCTTGATCATATTATGTACACCTATACCTACGCATGGCATGACATTTGTACGCACGTGCATGACATTATAAATGTTTCAAGATTTACAAAGTAATTTAGAGTTACAGTGGGAATTCTTTATTCCATGTTTCATCTATGTCTGCCATGTACTTATTTTTATGCCTTACATACACAGTACATTATTTGTACTGATGCCCTATTCCCGAGGCCTGCATTTCATGCTCGCAGGTGCAGGTAGGCAAGTCGACGGTCCCCCTTCTTAGGATCTCCGATCAGCGAGAGTTGACGTGCTCCACTTGATCTGGAGCTGCTTTTGATTTTAGTATGATATGCTTGTATACATATATGGGTATGACGCGGCCCAGTACCGTCCTTGTACAGTTCTATTTTCTATTAGAGGTCTGTAGATAGTTATGTGTAGTTGGATAGTATGTGGCCTTGTCGGCTTCCAGTTTTGGGTATATATAGTTGTCTATAGCAGCCTTGCCACCTCGACCCACTGTATTTCGTATGTATATCTATATATGCCTTTTGGCCAGGTTTCCCTCACATACACTATTCATGTTTATATCTTAGACATATGCTTAAGGGTGTTCGACAGGTAGGACTCGGGCATCCGTCGCGACCCATCGGTTTTGGTCGTGACAAAAGTTGTATCAGAGCAGTTCTGTCCTAGGGTTGTCTACAGACCGTGTCTAGTAGAGTCTTGTTTATGGGTGTGTTGTGCACCACACTTATAGATAGGAGGCTACAGGACATATAGGATGTTATCCTTTCTTCTTGTCTTAGATCGTGCGATATAAGAATTCATGTTCCTAACGATATATTACGTTTTCAGCAATGCCATCGAAGACTACATCCGCTAGCACGGGTCAAAAGTCTACGAAGGTGCTAGAAGGTGATATAATGTACACTATGGGGTCAGATCCATCGGAGATCATGGGTTCTATCGAGGAGGATTCATCCGAGGATCCATATGAGTCATCCGTTTGAGTAGTTTCGATTTTGCCGGTAGCAGATAAGGTGTGGGGAGTCTGACCTCACCAAGGCCCTTAGTTTCATTATCAGGGCCCATTGATCAGGGTATAAGGGGAGTGGTCCATGTATTGGCACAATCAGGTTCCCCTCAGGCTCAAAACTATGTCAAGGTATTTGCGAACAACAGATCTTTTGAGGTTCCAGATAGTCCATAGTCTTGGGAGTCCGTCATTCAAGGTTCGTCAGTGTATGTTATGAGATATGCGGAGGAAGAGGATAGTAGTTGGGTCAAGAGGAGGAAGGTAACTGGTAAGGATATGAAGATTCCGCTTCGAAGTGTGTCTGATCGAGGCTCTCATATAGGACAAGGAAAGGACCCTCTACTGTAGACTTCCTCCAGATGTTAGCTTTTGGTTGGTGATCTCCACTTCTTCTTGGAGTATTACCAATTCAGGGTTCTAAATATGTTAGATTGTTTTATGAGGACGTATGGAGCCTTGTCCTGACTTGTATATATTATGGTTATGTTTACTTAGAGGTTTTGCAGACAGTATTATGTATATAATTTTTGGTATGACATGTGTACGGCCTGGTTGACCCCTATGTATATAAACCTTTTTCTAAATTAGTTATGCGTGTTATGGTTTAATATTGTTACTTATATATATGGATTTGGCCCGTAATGGCCCGTCATATATTTGATAATAAACAAGGATAAGGTACGTGGTGTTCGGTTGGGTAGAACTTGATGTTATAATGGGTATGGATTTGTTGGCCGTTTGTTATGCTAACATCAAGTGTAGATCAAAGATGGTTTGATTTAAATTCTGAGAAGAGTCTGTTTTGGAATGGAAAGGTAATACGGCATCGCAGAGAGGTAAATTTATCTCCTATCTCAAGGCAAGGAAGATGACCAGAAAGGACTATATTTATCACTTAGTTCGGGTTCAGGAAGTGGAAGTAGAGTTACCAACCATTCAGTCCATCCCTGTGGTTAATGAGTTTCCCGATGTTTTTCCTGATGAGCTTCCGGGTCTTCTGCCAGAGTGATAAATTGAGTTTGCTATTGACCTACTACCAGATACTCATCAAATATCTATTCCTCCCTATAGAATGGCCCCCGCAGAGTTGAAAGAGTTAAAGGAACAACTAATAGACTTGCTTGAAAAAGTCTCTATCAAACCTAGTACATCACCGTGGGGAGCACCTGTGTTATTTGTGAGGACGAAAGATGGTTCCTTACGGATGTGTATTGATTATAGACAGTTGAATAAGGTGACAATCAAGAATAAGTACCCGCTCTCGAGGATTGATGACTTAATTGATCAGTTGCAAGGTGCCAAGTGTTTTTCAAAGATAGACTTGAGGTTTGGGTACTATCAGGTAAGGGTTAAGGAGGATGATATTCCGAAGACAGCATTTAGGACCAGATACGGGCACATTGAGTTTCGCGTTATGTCATTCGGTTTGACCAATGCCCCAGCAGTATTCATGGATTTGATGAACTGTATGTTCAGGCCCTTTTTAGATATGTTCGTAAATGTATATATCGACGATATATTGGTGTATTCTCGTTCAGAGGCTGAGCATGCAGATCATTTGCGTACTGTGCTCAGAGTTCTACAAAAAGGGAAGTTGTATGCAAAATTCTCTAAATGTGAATTCTGGTTGAACTTTATAGGTTTCCTTGGGCATATCATTTCGAGTGAAGGTATCCGGGTTGATGCATAAAAGATTGAGGCAGTAAAGACTTGGCCTAGACCCACGACATCGACGGAGGTTCGTAGGTTTCTCGGTTTGGCATGTTATTACAGGACATTTGTAGAGGGATTGTCTCCCCTTTCAGCACCTTTGACAAAGTTGACTCAGAGGGGAGCAAAGTTTTAATAGACTGATGCTTGCGAACGGAGTTTCCAGGCATTGAAGGACATATTGACTTTTGTACCGATTTTAATGCTCCCAGAAGGGACTGATGGTTATGTTATCTACTGTGATGCTTCAGGCATTGGATTGGGTTGCATGCTGATGCAGCATGGTAAGGTTGTAGCTTATGCTTCTAGACAACTAAGAAAGCACGAGAAGAATTACCCGACCCACGATTTAGAGTTAGCCGCAGTAATTCATGCACTAAAGCTGTGGAGGCACTACTTGTATGACATTCATATTGATATCTATACGGATCATAAGAGCCTCCAGTATATCTTCAAGTAAAAGGAATTGAATTTACGTCAAAGGAGATGGTTGGAGCTACTTAAAGACTATGACATTGATATTTTATACAATCCGGGGAAGGAGAACGTAGTAGCCGACGTCCTCAGCCGTAGATCTATGGGTAGCCTATCATATATACAGCTAGAAAAGAGGAGAATAGCCAATGAGATTCATCAGCTAGCTAGTCTTGGAGTTCGGTTACTGGGCTCAGGCGATATTGGAAATACTATTCAGGATGCGGCAACATCCTCTTTAGTAACTGAAGTAAAGGAACGCCAGTACGAGGATCCTGTGTTAGTTCATTATAGGGATACCACCCCTCAGAAGAAGAAGATACCGTTTGAAATTACAGAAGATGGGGTCCTCAGATATCGAGGACAATTATCTATCCCTAATATCACAGGGCTGCGTCGGCAGGTTATTGGAGAAACTCATATTCTCGTTATTCTATCCCTCAAGGAGAAACAAAGATGTATCATGATATCAGGGAAGTATATTGGTGGGACGGAATGAAAAATGATATAGTGAAGTTTGTTGCTCAGTGCCCTAACTGTCAGCAGGTCAAGATTGAGCATCAAACACCCGGTGGATTATTATAGGCTATAGAGATTCCGACTTGGAAATGGGAAGTAATCAATATGGATTTCATCGTACGCTTACCTCGTACCCAGCGTAAGTTCGATTCTATATGGGTGATTGTTGATAGGCTTATAAAATCACCCTATTTTCTGCCCGTTAGGACTACATATTCCGCAGAGGATTATGCAAGGCTTTATATTAAGGAGATAGTACGACTGTGTGGTGTCCCTGTATCTATTATGTCGGATAGAGGACCTCAATTTACAACTAATTTTTGGAGGTCCTTCCAAAAAGGATTGGGGACTCAAGTAAGTCTTAGTATAGCATTTCATCCCCAGACAGATGGGCAGGCTGAGCGTACTATTCAGTCACTTGATGACTTGTTACGGGTTTATGTGGTAGACTTCAAGGGTAGCTGGGATGATCATCTACCACTTATTGAGTTTGCATATAATAAGAGCTACCATTCCAGTATTCAGATGGCTCCATACGAATCTCTTTACGGACGGAAGTGTAGGTCGCCTATAGGGTGGTTCAATGTTGGGGAAACTACATTAGTAGGACCAGAATTGGTATAACAGGCAATCGAGAAAATTAAGCTTATACAGGAAAGTCTATTAGCAGCACAAAGACGTCAGAAGTCTTATGCGGATAATTGACGGCGAGACTTGGAGTTTCAGATTAATGACTGGGTATTACTAAAGGTATCACCGATGAAAGGTGTCATGAGGTTCGGTAAGAAAGGAAAACTTAGCCCTCAATACATTGGAGTATATAGGATCATATGCAAGGTAGGCCGAGTAGCAGATGAGTTAGACTTGCCTTCAGACTTGGAGTATGTACATCCAGTCTTACATGTGTCTATGCTCCGTAAATGTATCGGAGATCATTTAAGAATCGTGTCAGTTGACGACATTCAGGTCAGCAAGCAGCTATCATATGAAGAAACTCCCATTGTTATATTAGACAGGCCAGTTCGGAGATTAAGAACTAAAGATGTAGCTTCGGTGAAAGTATTTTGGAGAAACAACAATGTGGAAGAAATGATTTGGGAGGCCGAGGAAGATATGAGGTCAAGATATCCCTACTTATTTCCTCCTCCAGAGAAGGGTCCGACTGAGACATCACAACCTTAAGGTACGTGTATGGATTCTTGTGTGAGTTATTGTCATTGGTCGTGTAAGGCCATTGTCGCTATTGATGATTGTGGTCCTATGTGGCGTTGAATTATTTAGTTTCTATAGGAAGCGTTGGTAGTAGTATTGTTAAAGGCGACTCTTCCAATCTAATATAGATCCCGGGGAGTTAACCATTCGAGGACGAATGTTTCTAAAGGGGGAAATGTTACATCTCGTGTTTTCGTACGTTAAAGTTTCGTCTTCAGTTAATTGATGTAGACTCGGGGATGATATTATCTTGAGGTTAATGTATTTATGCTACTTATAACAAGCGATAAGTAAGTGCCATGAAGGGTAAATGATACACGAATTAAAGAAAATGAGTTTCATTGAAGGTTGTCGATTTTTGATAAAATACGGTCCGAGCTATAATACCCGATATTTATGGAATAGTACCATACAAAGTGCCATATGACCATGATAGTATGATGTATAAAGTATATTAAAAATGAGTAGTATTTTAAGTAATTTGAGATAATTCTTAATTATGTGGGTAATTGGTTAATTATCGGGTAATAGGACATTACCTAATTAATTAGTGAGTTATAAGATAAGATTAACCCCCCCACCCCACTTGGAAGCAAGCCACTACTAAGGCATATGACTCTTAATCATATTGTCTTAGGTGGCCATCTAAAGTAAGACTTATTACAAGTCTACTTATGTGTAATAGACATAAGTCTCTTAGTCATAAGTCTACTTACGTGTAAGACTTATTACAAGTCTTGGTTTCATTTCATTTGGACATAGAATAATAAAGTAAGAAAATCATATACCTTTTTTCTAATTCAAACCATTTCAAAAACAGATGCTAAAACTCAATCCAACAAAACTTCTTACAACCAAATCAATTCCAGCGAGAATTATTAGCACCTTAGCAACTTAAAATTTTGCGGTTCTAAAGGAATACAGTGCAACCTTTTCCAAGAATATCATACGGAGTTTCCCTACTCCATGTATGTTAAGGCTATCCCTTCTTTCTTTTTGGCATGATCCAAATTATACAGAAGAAACGAGCAAACACACAGTTTTCATAAATGATTCTATTCATAGAAATACTAGGGGTCTTTATGTTCTTGATTCCTCTTGTGACATATTATTATATCTTCTGTTCATGGGTCTTAGAATGATACGCAGTTGATAAAGTTTATCCGAAAGGAATATTGAGATTATTAACATATTTCCATGCATTTCATTAATTTATACATGTACATTGAACCATGACCAGATGGCGTTATATACGGGTATGTATATGTATATATATATATATGGGATATGGTAAAAGGTTACGGCACTATATACCACCACCACCTGATCTATTGGTATATGTTGATGATTTGCCCACAGTGGCTGAGATAATATGATAGGATGCCCTCAGAGGCTTGATGATATTATGTACACCTATACCTATGAATGATATGATATTTATGCGCACGTGCATGACATTATAAATATTTCACGATTTACAAAGTTATTTAGACTTACAGTCGGAATTCTTTATTACGTGTTTAATCTATGTCTTCTATCTACAGATTTTTATGCCTTACATACTCAGTACATTATTCGTACTAACACCCTATTCCTGGGGCCTGCGTTTCATGCCCGCAGGTGCAGGTAGGCAAGTCGACGGTCCCCCTTCTAAGGATCCCTGATCAGCGAGAGTTGACGTGCTCCACTTGATCTGGAGATGCTTTTGATTTTGGTATGATATGCTTATATACATATATGGGTATGATGGTGCCCAATGCCATCCTTGTACAATTGTATTTTCTATTAGAGGTCTGTAGACAGTTATGTATAGTTGGATTGTATGTGGCCTTGTCGGCTTCCAATTTTGGGTATATATAGTTGTCTATAGCAGCCTTGCCAGCTCGCCCCGCTGTATTTCATATGTCTATCTATATATGTCTTTTGGGGCAGGTCTCCCTCACATACACTATTCATGTTTATATCTTAGACGTATGCTTAAGGGTGTTCGATAGGTACAACTCGGGCATCCGTCGCGGCCTATCGATTTGGGTCGTGACACCCTTTTCTTTAAATTATTGCTCAATCAAAGGAATAAATATCATCCTCTTATCTATCACAATTACACCCTTATTCTACTACCAGTGCAACATGTGATCTTTTTTAATTGCTCCCAGTCTTAGACTCCTCTAAGTTCATTCAAGCTGTACTGAGCTTTTTATAACTTAAGGAAACCATCAGCTCTCTTGTTTTGATGGGCTTAATCCCGAGGCCTTACCTATTGTTGTCACCTTCTCACTCATCTTTTCTAAACCTTACTCTTATCTATCTAAAACCTTGTTGCTCTACCATACCTTAGCTTGCGACCTACACATATCTATTCATACTTCTCATAACCTTCCTGTAACTTGCTAGCTCCATATAATTCCTTCTGTGCCTTCTCAGTTGTCTTTAAATGTAAGAAATTACTTTTCATGGTCATTTTGCCACTTGATGCATGGATACTTAGCTTATCTTTGTGCCCGCGAATACTGGAATTCCCTGTAACTCATATGATTTCAAATATCACTTTTGACTTCCGTTCATTAGTCACAATAGGTGCCACTTTCTTATGGAGTGCATCCAATGTTGTAGTGAGACTGTTGTTACAAGACCATTCTTCTTCAAGTTACTATGCTTAGGTTGAAGCTTTCTTCCTTATTTCCTCAGCTAGTATTTCCTTGTAGTATTTAGGGGAGACCCTCTGAGTCTTGTAAAGTTGAGAGCTTATTATATCATATACTGAAGGGCAGGTGCCTTGGTATATGTTTTTTGCTAATGATATAGTTCTGATTGATGAGACGATAGGCGGCGTTATCGAGAGGTTGGAGGTTTAGAGAAAAACCCTCGAGTCTAAAGCTTTGAAGTTGAGTAGGACTAAGAATGAAAAGCTGGACTGCAAGTTGAGCGACGTGAGAAGCATACTTAGACGTGAGGCTTGACTCACAAGTCATCTCCAAGAGAGGTAGTTTCGAATACCTTGGGTCAATTATCCATGTGCCATGCCCCAAAACCGAAGAGCGCGACCGGTGCTTAACCGNCAACCGAGTGAACCTGGCCGAGCAAGCCTGCTAGATTTCCATCTACCCAAACTCATTCATGAATAAGGAGAATATATATATATATTCATTATTTAGACAAAAATGTGATCATGTCTACAATATAAATTCATTACCAATAGTTTCACCATTTTAAAGTCTCAAATGGAACAAGTAATACAACCACATCATAACATAGTTTGACTTCCCCAACATCAATATACAACCCACACTATGTCTACGGAGCCTCTATAGATAGAGAAGAGTACAATGATAATGCCGGCAATAAGGCCCCGGCTATACCTCAAACAGAATACACAAAGAACAAAAGATACATGACCCCGGGATGAAGTGAGGCTCACCATGTCTGCTGGGAAGAAGGTGTACTGCTATCACAGATCAATATCTCCTGCTGTGGAACCATCCATTAAAGATGCATCACTCCCGGCAAAAGGGACACTAGTACCATCGAATAGCACTAGTGTGTATAACTAAACACCCTCTCAATAGAATGAATAATATTACAAGGAGGAATAATCATAAAATCAATGAAAGTCTCGAACAATACCAAAACATCAAGTTTCACGTAAATTCCCATATTTTCAGATTGGTGATTCTTAGCACTGATATACCATTGTTCACAATACAATTATTCACAATACCAATACCACCGTACTCTTAGCACGGAGTCCGATCACGACACGATTGTCTAGGCTATCTCTTTAGAGACATCAACAACAATCACTCTCAATATCAATACCCCCGTACATTTAACACGGAGTCCGATCATGACCCGATCGGCTAGGCTATCTCATTAGAGACATCAACCACAATCACAATTTCAATTACAATTTCCAGCACAATCACCACTATTTGTGCGGCATGGTGTCCGATCATGACCCGATCAGTTAGGATGTCTTATTAGAGACATCAACCTTTTTATATCAATCATCACATTTCATACTTGTTTCACACCTTTTCATTTCATTGGCACTAGTGGCAACAATTACAAAATCCTTCTTGGCACGTTGGCCGTATTTAGTATTTCATGCTCACCTTTTCAATTTCAAACATCATCATCATCATCAACAAAAAATACAATTCAATTCAAGGTTCGTACTACACATGTAAGCAATTAAGAGTCTTAGGCACTAGAGATATTTCACAAAATTTTGCATAATAGCCTTCGTTTGAACTTGACTTGAATTCGAAACATTATTAATGCACAACACATATTTTGAACACACCCTCAATTGATAATATAACATGAATAAAGCATTTGAGATACTTATTGAACATATATATTTCGACACAAACTTACTCGGAATAGCAAATTTGTAATGAACCACTCGGGTCTTACATAAATTACATGAATATCGTGGTATTCAATTCTAAGAGAAGAATTTAGCCAACATACCTAAATAGAGCTTCCTTAAACTCTAAAATATTCCGGAATTCTTACCAACTTAAATATATTTTAGAAATATAACAAGTTGAACAAAAATTAGGAAGATGATCATGGTTCTAGCTCATTTGAGCATTTTATCAAACGCTAGGTGTGCATTAAGGTTTCAAGATACTTTTATGGAGGATTACATCATCCCACAACACATTGTTTACCATTCTTAGCTCAACAATCTTCTTACACCCTTTGATAACACATGCATCCAAGATGAACAACTCCCATGCCCAAACATTATCTTACTAATTACCCAATTCAAGAAAAAAATCGAAGTTGAGGGTTAGGGTGTAGAATCTTACCTTAGGATGAAGACCTTATGAGTTTTCCTTCTTAAACTTTTAAGATTTGAGCAAGAATTGAAGAACAATTATTGAGGAACACCTTCTCACTCTAGGTCACTCTCTCTCACTCTAAAATGTCAGATTGTTGGTCAAACATGGTCCATTACTTCTATTTAACGAAGAAGGGTTGGGTTGTAAAAACCCAAAAATGTTACTCCCGAATAGGATCTGCGGTCGCATTTGCGACCGCATAATGGATGTGCAGTCTGCAGAACAGGCTGCATAATTAGCCTCCGGAATTGGGCATGACTGACTCGGTCTGCAGTCATTATGCGGCCCGCAGACCTATTCTGCGGTCGTATAATGCACCACAGAACTGGTCTGCGGTTGCATAATATGCCGCAAACCTAACCTCCAAAATGGACGATCCCTACCTCACTATGCCTCACTCTACAGCCATTATGTGATCCGTTGAGTGATTTTGCGACCGCATAGTGGGCCATAGAAACGTCCTCTTTCGCCAAACATATTCCTTTACTCTCCAGTTCATTGTTCCTTTACAAGAATGTGCCACTGAAACTTAAGGGCAAGTTCTATAGAGATGTGGCTAGGTTGGCCATATATTATGGGGTAGAGTGTTGTCCAGTCAATAATTCCCATATCCAAAACATGAAAGTAGCAGAGATGAGGATGTTTAGATGGATGTGTGGGCACACTAGGTTGGATAAGATTAGGATTGAAGATATTCAGGAGAAGTTGGGCATGGCTCCCATAGATGACAAGATACGGGAAGCGAGGGTTAGATGGTTCGAGAACGTGCGGATGAGAAGCCAAGATTATCCGGTTAGGAGGTTTGAGCGGTTGGCTTTAACGGTTATGAGAAGAGGTAGAGGGAGGCCTAAGAATTATTGGGGTGAAGTGAACAGGTAGGACACGGCTCAACTTCAGAATTTCTAGGATATGGCTCTTTATAGGAAGGTGTGGAGGTCGAACATTAGGGTTGAAGGTTAGGAAGGAGTCGAGCATTTTTCTCCTTCGTTCCTAAGGGGGGATTAGTCTCTTAGGGTATTGTCTTGGACTATTAGTGGTGTATGATAACTCTGCACTATTTTTACATTTTTTCACTGTACTGTGGCATTATTACTAGTTGTTGTTATTACTTTTCCATCTATTTTCTTTTTTCTATGATGCTTATATTAGTTTTCTGATTTTTGTTACTGTCACAGACTCTGTTGTCTATTTTCGTCTTCTTGAGTTGAGGGTCTCCTAGAAATAGCCTCTCTAACCCTTTGGGGTAGGGGTAAGGTCTAAGTACATTCTTGTTACATCATGTACTTTTCTGCATTGGATTTGTCATAAGATAATTGACATAAGTTCACGGACAAGACTATTTTTGAGGTTATAAGTACTTATGATATTTATATCAACTGATAAGTAAGTGTTGTGAAGGTCATAGGGTAAAAAAATTGAATAAAGTGAGTTTCGTTGATGTTTGATATTATACGGTCCAAGCTATAATACTCCATATTTATGGACTTGTGCCATACAAGGTACCACACGATCATGATAGTAAGGTATATGAAATATATTAATATTTAAGTGAATCGAGACCTAGAAATTATTGTGTGAATAATTGGTTAAATGATATAAAGTTTTGGAATATGGAATTAGTTATAAGTGGATAAGTGTCATTTGTATGAATCCACGTGGAATCATGAGGATAAGGAGGGCTCATGACTAATCAACTTTATAAGGATTAAGGTGGCAGCAAGTAGGGAATTGAATATTGACTAGGCAAGTCTTGGAGCTAGATGGCAAGATTAAGGAGTTTTGGTGGCTTATCATCAAATTATTGGGGTGGATAAGTAATTAAAATGTTTGGATAGGCTTGACTTGATAAACCTCCCAACGTGACAGCCAAGGAAAGCCCAATAAATGACTCTTAAGTCATAGCACAAGATGGAACATTTAGGAAATTGGTGGATAAGTTAGGTGAGAACATCACCCCCACGTGGCAACAAGTGACAATTACTCAAACATCCAAACGGTGACTCTTTGGTTTAGGGGAAATTGTGGGCTGCCACATGGCATGAAGTTGGCCAAGGGTGGCACCAATTTGCACGAGTCATAGCACTTGGTGTGCCTTGTTTACACATGACAATGCAATTCTTTATGCCTTCATATTATACTTCTTTTGCAATTAAGATGTAGAAAGAAGGTTGAAATCTTTCCTAATATTATTAGGGAGTCTCTTACTCTAGAAACATAGAAAAAACATACATCCATAATACTCCATATGTCCAGCAACATGAAATATGCCATGATCATAAGAAGTGCTTAATTCTAGTTCAAGGATTTAAAGGAGCACAAATTGTTCTTGGAAAGCTCAAGTGAAAGTAGTTGATAATTTCATCAAGTAAGGTGTGTTAAGGCTATCCCTTCNCATAAGAAGTGCTTAGTTCTAGTTCAAAGATTTAAAGGAGCAAAAATTGTTCTTGGAAAGCTCAAGTGAAAGTAGTTGATAATTTCATCAAGTAAGGTGTGTTAAGGCTATCCCTTCTTTGATTTTGGCATGATCCATATGATACAAATGAAATGATAAAATGCACAACTTTTATAAATGACTCTATTCATAGACGTACTGGGTGTGCCTATGTTCTTGATTCCCCATGTGTCCTACTATCATATCGTTTGTTCATGGGTCTCGTGACATTTCAAGAGATCGTATTGACTTACTTCATTATACATTACATTCATTTATACATATGCATTTACCCATGACCAGATGGCATTATATACGCATATATTATATGTATAAGAGGTATAGGAAAAGGTTACAGCGTTATATACGCATCACCACCTGATCAGTTGGTATACTTTGATGATTTTTCCCACAGAGGCTGAGATGATATGATGGGATGCCCTCATAGGCTTGATGATGTTAGGTATGCACATACCTATGCATTATATGATATTTATATGCATATGCATGAAATTATAAATATTTCATGACTTACAGAGCTATCCAGACTTACAGGTTGAGTACTTTATTCCATGTTTCTTCCATGTCCTTTATATACTGATTTAGAGGCCTTACATACTCAATACATTAGTCGTACTGACGTCCTTTTATTGTGGACGCTGCATTCATGCCTGCAGGTATAGATAATCAGTTTGACAAGCCCTCATAGTAGATGAGGTCAGCATTCAGCAAAGGATCGGTAAGACTCCACCTCATTCGCAGTGCAGCCGAGTCTATAAGTCATCGTGTCAGAGTTTTGTTACAGACTTATGGGTAGGCCGGTACCCTGTCCTATTTGATGTTGAATAATCTTAGAGGCTTTGTAGACATAGGTTCATTATGTACAGTATGTAAGAAGCCTTGACGGCCCGTATGTATTCATGTTTTAAGAATGATGGTTCATTGATACAATGTTTTCCCACTTTTTTGTTATATATTACGAGTTGTGGCCATGTTGGCACATGATAGTTGCAGAAGAAAAAATATAAGTTACAGAGTGGTTCGCTCGGGCCAACATGGCACTGGGTGCCAGCCACGCCTCCCCAGGTTTGGGGCGTAACAATTCTAACCTCCCAGATCCCATCTGTGGGATTTTACTGGGTTGTTGTTGTTGACAAAATTTCCAAAACATTCTCTTCAAATTCCATGGATTAGATGTTAAATCTCCTAAACAATCATGTTATGTAATAAAAAAGGATCAAAATCACTTACCCAATAGTTTGCATGAAAATGACTCTTCAAAATCGCCTTCCACCGAATCTAGGGCTCAAAAATGTGATGAATGAAGCTAAGTCCCGAAATACACTACATATAATCAGCTGCAGATATCGCATTTGCGACAAGAGGTTCGCAAATGCGAAACAGGCATCGCAAATGCAAAGCCTAAACCAACCCCGAGCCTATGGCATATGCGACAAATGGTCCGCAAATGCGAACCTAGCAGGCTCGCAAGTGCTAGAAAGAAATCGCAAAAGCGGCTTGCTCCAGTCCCAGCTCCCCATTACAAATGCGATCAAGGGTTTGCATATGCGAACTCATAACCCATCGCAAATGAGATATTAGTTCCTAATTTGCAAAAGTTGGTCCCCTAGCGCAACATCGCAAAAGCAAGAAGGATCTCATAAATGCGGTAATCGCAAATGCAACCCTTTTTTAGCAAATGCAAGAACAGAACACCTGCAAAAATCCTAACCTCTCTCAAACTCTCTGGGACGCATCCAAAACTCAACCGAGCCCTCAAGGCTCCACTCCAACCATTTGCACAAGTATATAATCATCATACGAACTTACTTGCGCGATCAAAATACCACAATAATGTCCAAAACCATGAATTAGGCAACAGAAAACACGAAATTACAATGAAACTTAACAATTGCAAAAAGACAACATACATCTAATTCCTATTAAACAAACTCGGAATGACACCAAATTTTGCAGTCATGTTCCAAATTACAAAACGTAGTCGTACAAAGTCACAAAACCAAAATCCGATCCCGATAGACATAAAGTCAAACCATGGAAACTAAGGAAAATTCTAAACCTTCAAATTATCAACCTTCGCCAAAAGTACCAAATCAGCCTAGAAACCTCCGAATCCAATTTCAGGCATATGCCAAGTCCATAATTACCATATGGCCCTATTAGAATAATAAAAACTCCGTCCCGAGGTCAAATACACAAAATTCAATCTTCGTTAACTCTTCCCACTTAAAGCTTCCTAGTTGAGAATCATTCTTCCAAATCAATCACGAACTGCCGAGGAACCAAAACAAACAATAAACATAAGTCATAATATACCATACATTTCTACGCATGACCTCAAACCACCTAACTGAATACAAATTCTCATAACAACTTGTCGGGTCAATACATTCTCCCCTACTTAAACATGTGTTGATCCTCGAATGTGCGAAGAATCNAAGTCATAATACACCATACATTTCTACGCATGACCTCAAACCACCTAACTGAATACAAATTCTCATAACAACTTGTCGGGTCAATACATTCTCCCCTACTTAAACATGTGTTGATCCTCGAATGTGCGAAGAATCGTCCCAAAGCCATCAAGTCACTGTATAAACTCACCATGCCCTTAACCATGGGTGATCTCACTTCATCCCAATCTATAAAAGTCTAATAACATAATCTAACTGATGATCATTACCTTAACATTAGCTTACAACCCTTAGAACCCAATCTCCAACTTCCCAAATTAATTATGAGACACGATTCTCGCATCTATATACTGCATAAGTCAGTATTAAGCTGCATCAAGCCGTAACCATATCCCAAGTGGATTCAAATTATATTCCACATAACTTAGATACAAATAGCCATAGCTTCCGAGCACAATAGTCATTCAAATAACAAATATTGTACCGGTATCTAACATCCTATCAATAAAAACCTTGTTCCAAATCATTGAACACAACCAATGATGAGAGAAACACACAGAAACGCATAACCCCCCATCACATCAACCAGTCATGGAGCTCTCTTGCCTGACGAGAACCAAAGCCAAAATCTAGGCTGACTAAAGACACTATAGTTTGAAACATAGCTTAATCAAATTTGATGGCACTCCATGCAGGCCCAATAACTTCACCTCATCCTATACAAGCCGCTCTACCAATATGCCAGCCAAATCCTACTTAGAGTCGCATACCATGCACTAACTGCACTAAACAAGCGATAAATTTGATGTACCTAATAATTGAAGAGAATAAAATGAGAGAACCGCCTCAAAAGCTCAACAGATACCACCATGAAACACAATTCAATGAAGACATCACACAAGGGAGAAAAACAACACAATAATTAAGCCCAAAAGATCATATCCCAACATAACTCTGATATGATGCTTTACCCAATCGAAACACCTGTACACATAGGATACGTCGAGTCGTGATGCTCACTATCAACAACCATATACATATCAACAACAAACACGCGAAGTGCATGACCATAACCATTGAAAATGGATAACAAAATATACCACAAATAGAAAGACCAAAACCAAGGCGCAATCAACCATTCAACACCCCGAGAATCATCTTGCTCAAATTTTGCCACAAGGCCCCCAACAAAATCGCATTAGGTAAAAGTAATCAACATATCACAACCTATCATAGCATATGCGAGTAACACATGGAACATATCAGAACACGAATAAGATCCACTCCAACTGATAACACATCCCTCCATAATAACTGTGTTGGATAGACAAATCAGACCTGATGTAGAATACACATTCTCATTAGGCCCACCAATGGCCTCCAAATCAATTACGATCGTCCCAAAATAGGTAGATAACAATAAAAATTTGCACAATAATCAATCTATAACACATGCCTATGAGAATCCGCTTCATCTTCAAATCCCTAGAATACCATAATCTCCTAATCCCAATTACATTATTCAAATTACTGACATATTCATCATACACAATCGTTCCACGAGAAATACTTCCATAATTCATTATTCAATCAATCGGGCCATTAGTGTAATACATGTAAGACATCTGCAAGTCAAAGCACAATGCGCCTTTTGGAGTGCGCATCCTTCTTAGGTGGTACAAGATAATGCTAGCATTCTTCTAAACATTTGAAATCGTCCATGCTATCTAGAACTCGGGACCCGTACAAGAGAAATATCGTAACACACAACATGTTCCTTATGCCGCTGGCAGACATCCAGCCCAAGCCGTCCTTGACACTATCAAGAACTATTTGAAACCCGTCCACACATAACTAAGCAATTAGAACTGAATTTTCCCAACTTAATCAAGTCACGCAAGCCGTCAAACCAACGTGTATAGACACGAAACATCGGTAAAGAATCACCACACCAAAGGAACCAATTACCTTTATTACTATGTTGACCCTACACTACCAAGCTGATCAATTTCTTCGAATCCTCCTCAACTTGCCTTCAAGTTAACACTTCTCCTTGTCGGTACACTATGATCCTAAACCAAAGATCACCGCAAGAGATCCTAGCACGAAACCACACCGTCCAAAAGCCTATAAACCATTGTATTTGTAAGGCCTCATAAAATTTTGAATAAAACCTGGAGATTCGTGGTGCCGAGGTAGGCGTATGTGTTAGTGATAGCCGCGGTACGGACTGTTTGGGTTAAATAGTACGCTAAGGAGTTGAAGAAAAATGCTTTGTAGAAAAAGGCATTTCTACGGCCCACTATGCGGCTGGAGAATGGCTCTATGGGCCGCAAAATGGCTACAGAGTGAGGAAGTCAATTGGGAAACTTTTGGATGTCATCTCGCAGCCAATTATGCGACCGCAAAAAGATTTCATGGGCCGTACATCGATCGTTGAACCAGCATGGAGATTTTTCAGAGGGAAGTTCTGCGACGCATTATACGACCGTGGGAGATTGGACCAGCATGGACATTCTCAAATGTTGTACTACATATTGAACCAGCATGGAGATTTTTCAGAGGGAAGTTCTGCGACGCATTATACGACCGTGGGAGATTGGACCAGCATGGACATTCTCAAATGTTGTACTACATATTGAACCAGCATGGAGATTTGAATAAATCTCTTTGATCAATATGTAATTCAATGCTCTTATTATGTTGTACTACTATTTGAGAATGTGTTCAAAGTATGGGTTGCATATCTAAATGCCTTGACTTCAAGTTGTGTTTCGATTGAAAGCTAATGAAAATTATGTAAGAAACCGTAATGCGCCTAAGACTCATAATTGCTCATATGTGTGCATAAATGTCTTTAATAGAAATACATTGTTGTTGGAAAGTCCATGATGATGGTTGAAAGAAAAAAGGTGAGCATGAAATACAAAACATGAAATACGAAATACGTAATGCGCAATGTGAAATATGAAACAAGGCCAACATGCCAAGAGAAATAATACAATTTTGACCACTAGTGCCAATAAAATAAAGAGATGTGAAAGAAATATGAAACGAGTTGATTGATAGAAAAGGATGATGTCTCACATGAGACGACCTAGCCGATCAGGTCGTGATCGGATGCCATGCCACACACTTGGTGGTGACTATATTGGAAATTGTAATCAAAACTGTGAACAGTGGTATATCGGTACTAAAGGTCTCCTAACATAAAATGTGGAAATTTACTTGAAAACTTATCCCAATCCTAATTTGATATTTGGTAACTGCTTGAGGCTTTAACGGATATCATGATTTTCCTAACTTGCATTACTGTTCGTTCTTATGAGAGGGTGTTTAGTCATATATACTAGTACTATTCAACACTACTAAAGTCCCTTTTTCTGGGGGCGCTACATCTTTCATGGATGCAAGTGGTTCCACAGCAGGCTGCACTGATCAGTGATAGCGACACACTCTCTTCCCAGTTGACTTGGTGAGCCCCACTACACTCGGGGTCATGTATCGTTTGTTCATTATATCATTATGTTTTGAGGTATAGCTAGATCCTTGTTCCCGGCACTATCATTGAACTCTTTGTATTTATTAGAGGTTCCATAGATATAGTGTCGGTGTATATGGGTGCTGGGAAAGTCAAACAACTTATGTTGTATTTTGTTCACTTGATCGACTTCAAACTATGAGAATGTGTGCATTTTAGGACTTTTTAAATGGAGTAACTAATGGTGATGAATTTGGTATTGTATACATGATCTCCTTACTGGTTAATTAACAACGATATGTGTTCTCTTTAAATCATGGGCGAGTTTGGGTAGAAAGTATTCAACAGTCTTGCTTGACCGGGTTCACAAGGTTGAGCATCGGTCGCGCTCTCCGAGTTTGGGGCGTGACAAACATGGTATCAGAGCCTTAGGTTTTAAAGTGTCCTAGGATGTCTCGGAGCCATGTCTAGCTGAGTCCTTCTTATCACATGATGTTGTTCATCGTGCGATAATGCTGATTGTATGATTGTTCCTCCTTTAACTCCTCCATTGATCTAACATTCAGTAAATGGCGCCTAAGAAGAAGGCAAAAACTTGCCCATTAGCCGATGTTACCCCAGGAGTGGTAGTTGATTCTATCATTGATGATGTGGGTGAACACCCGAGGGGTGAGGATATTCCCCTGATTACTACACCGCCTAGTTGTACTATTCCTGCTCAGGGTGCACCAGTTCCCACACCTGATGAGGGTGCAAAATATCCTACACTTAATTTTCCAGTTCCACCTCCAGCCCCAGCTTCCGGTCCCGGTGTTTCTGATGGGGATCTTAGGGTAGCCATACTAATGTTGGCTCAGATAGTGGCTTTCCAGACCTAGATGTCCAATGTTGCCCCCACTTCTTCTAGTCAGCAAGGGGACTCTATTGGTTCCATGGTTAACAAGTTTCTTCCGTTAGATCTTCCAGTGTTCACGGGTACTGATGCTGAGGAGGATCCCCAGGATTTTATCGATGAGATGCACAAGACCCTCAGGGTTATGCGTGCTCCTAAGGCAAAGGGAGTGGAGTTGGCCTCCTACCGCCTGAAGGGTGTGCCCTATTCTTGGTTTGAGATGTGGGAGGACTCCCATGAGAAGGAGAGCCCTTCGGCAAGGTGGAGTGACTTTGCTGACCCTTTCATGGATCATTTCTTTCCTGCCGAGACTAAGGCAGCCCGTGCTGCAGAGTTTGAGAATCTAAAATAAGCTAGCAAGAGTGTGTGGGAGTACCATATGTAGTTTGCGTGCTTGTCCAAGTATGCTATTCATATGTTTCCCACTATGGAGGATAGAGTATGTCAGTTTGTGCAGGGCCTTAGCCCTTTGGTTATCGATGAGGGCGCTACAGCTGCCTTGAATTCTGACATGAACTATGGGAAGATGGTAGCGTTTTCTCAAGCTACAGAGAACCGTAAGTTAAAGAATATAATTGAGCGAGAGGGTAGCAGTAAGGCCTAGTCCATGGGCAACTTTGGGAATTCATTTGGTGGCAGTAGGTCAACATTCAGGGGAGGGTCATCAGGGCAATCCCAGTCTTTTGCTCAGTTTTCAGCCAGTACACCTAGTACTTGATAAAATGCTCAAATGAGCTAGAACCATGATCATCTTCCTAATTTTGGTTCAATTTGCTACTTTTCTAAAGTAGACTGAAGTTGCAAAGATTTCTAGAACATTTAGAGTTAAGGAAGGTCAAGTAAGGTATGTTGGCTAAACTCTTCTCTTAAAATGTACCCACAATATCCATGTAAGTCCCGAGTTGCTTATTGTGAATCGATTACCCGGATAAGCTAGTG
>AWOL01S0011324.1:0-25495 GCA_000715115.1 Nicotiana otophora | reverse complement strand
CAAAAGGGACGTTAGTACTGTCGAATAGTACTAGTATGTAAGGCAAACACTAATCTTAGTAGAATGAACAGTGAAACAAAGAGAAGGCAGTCATAATAATCGATAAGTACTTCATAGAAATACAAAGAAAACACCAAGTAAGGATCACGTAGTTTCCAATTCAATCTTTCCATCTTTTTAGATTAATAATCTTTAGTGCCAAGCCACAACTCACAATGCCACCGTGTTTTTACACGGAGTCCGGTCTCGGCCCGACAGGCTAAGCCATCGCAAGTGACACATATCCATATCCACAATGTAATTCAATAATTTCAATACAAATGCCACCATGTGTACAGCATGGCGTCTGATCTCGGCCCGATCGGTTAAGCCATCTCGCTTGAGACATAACCTCTTTCACCTGTCCACTCAATTCATATTGCTTTCCCATCTTCATTACATGGCACAAACAATCTCATTTATTAAGTAGTTCTTGGCACATGAGCACATTTTACAATTCAAGTCTTTCCCTTTTTATTTGTTCAAATAACATCATCATTCATGTCGATAAGTACCATCACATAAGGTATTTCACACATAAGGGAAGGAGCTTGGAAAATCATAATTACGTTCTCAAATAGCATGATGACATGGTAACCATCTAAAACAACGAGGGAACATGAATCTTTCTATCAATCACACTAAGGCAAACAATTCTAGTATAATCAAGTTGGAACTTACACCAATGTTTCATACATCATGAGTTCGATTCTAAGAAGAAGAGAGTTAAGCCATACATACCTCAATTGCGCTTCTTTAGACTCTACAATTATTCGGAACCCTTAGCAACCTCAATCTATTTTTGCAATATACAAATTGAACCCATAATTAGGAAAAATGTTCATAGTTCTAGTTCACTTTTTATTTTTCCCACACTCTTTATCATATGCATGCAAGATGAACCACTCTCATACCCATGAAGTATTACCCTAGTACCCCATTATAGCTATGTTTGTAATTAAGAGCTGGGGATATGAAATCTTACCTTTTTGGATGAAGAAATTGGGTGCTCTACTTGAGTATTTCCAAGCTTTGTGGTGATGGTTGAAGATGGATTGTTGAAAATTAGGCCATCCCTCTAGAACCCTCTCTCTATCACTCTAGAAGTATCAGACAATGAGCTCAAAATAGACCTAAGGATTGTAACGGAATGGGGGTCGAGTTTTAAATTAAGAAAAATGGTGTCCCGACACTGGTCTGCGGTCGCATATGCGACCGCATAATGGTTATGTGGTCCGCAAAGTGACCGCAGCAATTGCCCTCAGGGGCCTAAACTTTCAGCTCAGGTATGCGACCAGTATGTGGTCTGCATACTTATTCTGCGGTAGCATAATGCATTGTAGAACTCCCTTCGAAAAAACCCAAGAGGAATTATGCGACCAATATGCGGTCGCATAATCGACCGCAAAACTGACCTCAATTAGGCAAAACTTTCTACTTCACTCTGCGGCCATTATGCGATCCGCAGAGTGATTATGCGGCCGCATAATGGGCCGCAGAAAATGCATTCTTCTACGAAATATATTCCTCTCAGTCCGTAGGGTACTGTTCAATCAAAAAAGTCCGAACCGCGGCGAGCTTACTGTGAAGTGATCTAAAGAATTTCTATTATAATAATGTAGGAATCTAACTTGGCACCACAAAACCCCGAGTTTTTGGTTACAATTTTTACGGGTCCTTACAACTGTGAAGTGATAATCAAAATATGATGATAATATTATTTTTGGTTGGGTGATTTTTAGCATCGATATACCACTGTTCACAATAACAATGTTCCCAATACCAATGTTCACAATACCAATATTCACAATACCAATATTTACAATACCAATACCACCGTACTATTAGCACGAAATCCGATCACAACCCGATCGGCTAGGCCATTTCATTAGAGACATCAAACACAATCACAATTTCAGTTACAATTTCCAGCACAATCACTACCATGTGTGTGGCATGGTCTCCGATCACGACCCAAGCGGCTAGGCCATCTCACTACAATGTCGTGTGGATCGACATCATCCTTTTCTATCAATAATCGCATCCCAATTACGGGGAAGAATTGTATCGCATAAATATCATCCCAAATAAGGGGAATAATCACAATCCATTCCTACACCGGCATGTGTAGTTTCGGGGTTAGGTTATTTCAACCTACCCTTCCTTGGTGACTATCGATACACCCAAAAATATTATTATTGTTTTTGCACACAAAGGTAACATAGGTACAAATGTATTTACCTCACCATCTTTCACATTGTATGAATCTCCACTATTATTTTCATCCAATAACAACAACAATATTTCCTTGATTCTTTTGGCCATTGACAAGATTCTTTATTCAAGGCACGGTGGCTGTATTTGATATTCCACGCTTGTATTTCTTCCCTCTCATGTATCATCCTCATAAATATCAACATATATAATATTCCGAAAATCACAACTTTAAGTTGATTAGAAATGAACAATTTATGCACAATAGATGTCTTTTCGAGAAATGGAGTAAACTAATTAGCAATTGACGTGCAAGTTAAAATAATCAACAACACACCATTTATTCTTGAAATAATTTTCCCCCAAAAGGGCAATACACAATTTCCACTCACGAATATATAAGAACGCAAAACATATTGCATTTGTTAAAACAACCATATATGGGTATGACTTTAGTTCATAAGCTTTTAGGCAATTCTATTTTCGAAGTCAATTTTGGAACAGTTGAATCAAAGTTCATTTCATAATCTTTCTCACCTTATCTTATTTCATTGGAACCATTGGCCACAAGTATAACTTTCATTCTTGGCACGTTGGACACACTTTATATCCCCAATTCACTTATTTCACTTCCAACCATTTTTATAGATTATCAACAATAAGACATTTCCAATCAGGAGTTTAGGTACACATATGAGTAATTCAGAGTCTTAAGCATATTGAGATTTTCTCACACAATTTGGCATCATAGCCTTCATTTGAAACATGACTCAAAGACATAGCATTTTAATACACATATCATTCTTGAACACATTCCCAAAGGATAACATAATGTGATAGGAACATTCGTAACATGTTTTGAAAACATAATTCTCGGCACTTTGCTTATTCGGGACAATCAAATTTATTGGGAACATCTCGGAACGTATAATAAGGAACTTGAGACAACCATACTTGAAACTCACGGGAACATCATGGAATTCAATTTTAAGAGAGTAGTTTAGCCAACATATCTCAAATTCGCCCCTTAATGATACTAGAATGATCCACTAAACTAAGAAGCATCAATCTACAATAACAATATCCAATGGGAACAACATTAGTAACAAATGCCATAGTTTAGGCCATTTTGGCATTTTATCAAACACCTAGTAGGCATGAATCTCTATATCTCTTAACCATAGAATTAGTTCATCCAGCTACTGCCATTTACCAATAATTAATCCCACTATCATTATTAAACAATTCATTACTTCCAACATCACATACATGACCATCCATCCAGACCCAACTAACAAAATCCTATCAAATAATCACCTTTCAATCTCTATAATAGTTATGTATTTAAATTGGGAACTTGTGGCTTACAATCACCATACCATAATTTCTAATACTTAATTCATACTCAGGTTCCCATAATATATCAACACATGTAAGTCGAAGGGTGTAGGATTACCTTTTGAAAAACATCTTGCCAAACCCTCCTTCGAGTTCTTGAAGATCTAAGTATTTTATGTGTAGATTTCATCAATACTAGTGTAGAAATGATGGAATTTCACACCAAAAAAATGGGGATTGCTTACCTTGAAGAAGAGGGGAATTGGTGGTCTTGAGAGAGTAGAGAAGAGCTCCAAAATTCGTCCAGGTGAAGTGGGGAAAATGAACCCCAAAATCTGGCTTTCGGATGCTGCCCCGGATGCTATGGCAGCACTTCACTGCCAGCCCTTCTTTCGGATGGGGCCTCGGATGCTTAGCATCCGCAGTTCACTCCTCTTCCAGGCTTTGGTAATTTGGTTATAACTTCTTGTAGAAATGTCCAAATGACGAACGGTTTGAAGAGTTAGAAACTAGACTAAGAGGGCTGTAATTGGATAGGTATATCACAAACTAAGTCTTTATATTGAGGGATTTCTTTTCGTTTGAAGTCGGGTCTTATGCTAATTGAGACATCCTTTCCCCTTAATATATACAACTTGTTCCACTCAAATTCTTACAATTAACAAAACTCCTTATTATGTTCCAACACACCTTAAACATATATTTTCATTTCAAAGTAATGTGGTCCTATCCCATAGGTCTCCTTTAATACTCGAATACATTATCCTCAAATACCACTGGCGCACTTTAAAATTTTAAATCATTAGGAAATTTTTAACAAGGCTTTACACAAAACACATATGTGTTTCATAGACCGTTCATAGTGTTTACATACACAATACACTTGTGCATTTCATAGACCATTCACAGGATTCACATATACCATACAATACACATGTGCGTTTCATAGACCGTTCATAGTGTTTACATACACAATACACTTGTGCATTTCATAGACCATTCACAGGATTCACATATACCATACAATACACATGTGCGTTTCATAGACCGTTCATAGTGTTTACATACACAATACACTTGTGCATTTCATAGACCATTCACAGGATTCACATATACCATACAATACACATGTGCGTTTCATAGACCGTTCATAGTGTTTACATACACAATACACTTGTGCATTTCATAGACCATTCACAGGATTCACATATACCATACAATACACATGTGCGTTTCATAGACCGTTCATAGTGTTTACATACACAATACACTTGTGCATTTCATAGACCATTCACAGGATTCACATATACCATACAATACACATGTGCGTTTCATAGACCGTTCATAGTGTTTACATACACAATACACTTGTGCATTTCATAGACCATTCACAGGATTCACATATACCATACAATACACATGTGCGTTTCATAGACCGTTCATAGTGTTTACATACACAATACACTTGTGCATTTCATAGACCATTCACAGGATTCACATATACCATACAATACACATGTGCGTTTCATAGACCGTTCATAGTGTTTACATACACAATACACTTGTGCATTTCATAGACCATTCACAGGATTCACATATACCATACAATACACATGTGCGTTTCATAGACCGTTCATAGTGTTTACATACACAATACACTTGTGCATTTCATAGACCATTCACAGGATTCACATATACCATACAATACACATGTGCGTTTCATAGACCGTTCATAGTGTTTACATACACAATACACTTGTGCATTTCATAGACCATTCACAGGATTCACATATACCATACAATACACATGTGCGTTTCATAGACCGTTCATAGTGTTTACATACACAATACACTTGTGCATTTCATAGACCATTCACAGGATTCACATATACCATACAATACACATGTGCGTTTCATAGACCGTTCATAGTGTTTACATACACAATACACTTGTGCATTTCATAGACCATTCACAGGATTCACATATACCATACAATACACATGTGCGTTTCATAGACCGTTCATAGTGTTTACATACACAATACACTTGTGCATTTCATAGACCATTCACAGGATTCACATATACCATACAATACACATGTGCGTTTCATAGACCGTTCATAGTGTTTACATACACAATACACTTGTGCATTTCATAGACCATTCACAGGATTCACATATACCATACAATACACATGTGCGTTTCATAGACCGTTCATAGTGTTCATTAATATTATATTATACACCTATATGTTTCATAGCCCATCGATAGGGTTCACATATTATACACATATGCGTTTCATAGCCCGTCCATAGGGTTCATAACACATCATTATGCACATAACCATTTATAAACTCAAAGTGACATGATTAACATTACATTAAGGTTGTAAGTTCCCGGTTCATTGGAACACTTCATGTTCATGCTCATCATGGAGAGTCTTAGCTCATTACGTTAGCACATGCATGGTTAATCAATAAGTCAATTTCAATGGCACGTGAGCCCAATTTCTTTTCTTAAGGTTCATCATCATTTAGTATAGGACATCTCCCTTTCATCTCGTTATTCACTCACTTGACATCTTGAGGTCATTAACTAAGTTCATGATTCTTGATGGCTTGACATCGAAATCATTTACATACATTATTTCAGAAGCATACAACTATGGTTGAAACCAATGGGACATAAACACTTCATAACTTTCATTCAGGCAAACGACCACATTTCATGTTCATACTATCACTTCATTAGTACTTTCAACTATTTACAACATCATTATTTCATTGGATCACTTTTTCCATACATATTATATTTCATTCATGGCATGATGGTCGTATCTCATATTCCATACTTTCATTTCATTACTTTCGAGGCTCATCATTAAAAACATCAACATAGAGAATATTCTTGAAGTACCTTTCCCCAAAAGGGCAATACACAATTTCAACTCATAGATATGTAAAGGCTTAAAACTCATTGGAAGTACCTACCAAGCATAGCTTTTGTTAGAACAACCACATTTGGACACGACTTGAATATATAAGCTTTTGGGTAATTCTATTTTCGAAGTCAATTTGAAATAGTTGAATCAAGGATCATTTTATAATATTTCACACATCATTCCATTTCGTTTGCGCTATTGGCCATAAATATAACTTTCATTCTTCATACGGTGTTCACACTTTATATCCCCAACTCACTACTTCACACTTTATATCCTCAACTCACTACTTCACAATGTATATCCCCAATTCACTACTTTCACTTTCAAGCATCTATATAGATTACTTTCACTTTCAAGCATCAATACATGTGCTTTAGTACACCTATGAGCAATTAAGAGTTTTATGCAGATAGAGACTTCTTAGACAATTTGGCATAATAGCCTTCAGTTGAAACACTACTTGGAGTCATAATATTTTTATACCCAACTCATTCTTTGAACACATTCTTGAAGAATAACATAATATGATAAGAGCATCCGGAACACATCTTGAACATATACCTTTCAACACATAGATTATTTGGAATAGTTGATTTATAAAGAATAACTCGGGACTTACAACTGTATCATAGAATTCAATTCTAGGAAAGAAGTTTAGCCAACATACCCCGTTTTGAGCTTTCCTTAAATCACTACAACATTACAAAAATTCTAGCAATCCCAATCTATTTTGAGACATAACAAAATTGAACACAAATTAGGAAGATCTTCATGGTTTTAGCTAATTTGAGCATTTTATCAAACACTAGGCGGTCACATTTAGCTACAAGCTTCTTCTACAATATTTCTTTCATTCCACAACCCAAATATTTACGTACTTGAGCTCAACAATCTTCCCACAAACCTTATTGGTACAAGCATATATAAATAACACTCTTACACCCAAGAATCATACTCCAAATCATCCATCTTCTATACAAACATGAAATTGAAGACTAGGGGTTTGAATCTTACCTCTTGAGTTAACATATTTTGAGATTTCCTTGTTAATCTTCAAATATTTGAGCAAGAATCGAAGGACAATTTGTTGAAGATCACTCTCTCACTCTCAAAATATTAGGTTTTAGCTCTACAATAACTTAACCCCTCTCTCTACCCGACCTTGGGGTTATTTAATGTGCTCATACATGCGCGGCTGTGCACCTGGGCAAGTGGCCGCGCACACAAGGTAGAAACTCCCAAATATGTGCGGTCATACATCTGCGCGCATATGACATAGGTCCAGTAAAATGGCCATAACTGTCTGTAGAAATATCCAAATGACGAACGGTTTGATGCGTTGGAAACTAGACTCAAGGGCTTTAATTTTATAGGTTTATCACCTCCTAAGTCTTTATAATTTGGTACCAGCATGCATTTGAAGTAGGATGTTGTGTGAGTTAAGACATCCTTTCCACTTAATCTATCAAACTTATTCCACACAAGTTCTTGCCATTCACAAAACTCCTTAGTATGTTCCAACACACCTTAAACATATATTTTCATTTAAAAATGATGTGGTTATATCCCATTGGTCTCCTTTAATACTCGAATACATTATTCCGAATACCGTTGGATCACTTTAAAATCTTAAATCATTAGGAAATTTTGAATGGTGCTTTACGCTCTCCCCTTCTTAGGATCATATTTCCTCGAATGAGGAGTAGAGTCCGCCCGAACATCTAACATAACTCGACTCTTCTTTCAAATATTTCAAGCCCCCAAATTTGACAAACTCCAAAATATTTTAGAAATTTTGACAGAGTCTCCCTTGTAACTAGGCCTATCCACCAGTCAGAGAATCCTAGAAAGAAATCCTAACAACATGTAGATAACACCACATTGTAACATATAGATGAAACCAGCAACCATGACTCTCGAGGCTAACTGTATGACCTTTCTTACGTTGGTCGTATCCTTTACTTTTTCTTCCTCCATTATGAGGACAATTGGGCACCTCACGCATTTTTCATGTCGTGTGCGTCATTCGTTTAATCCTTAGGCCTTTATAATTTCGTAGCACGATGAGCAAACATTCCTTGATATTAACAAGGAAACTCGGAGACTAACTCAGAACCTTAACGCATGATTGAGGATAGAAGAAACGAAACATTTCCTAAATGTCGTTGTAGCCTCCCTATTATAAGTGTGGCTGGCAACACACCGATAAGAGGGACTCTACTGACACAGCTCCATGACACCTTAGGACTCCTAAACCATGCTCTGATACAAAGTTTGTCACTCCCCGATTATGGGGAGCGTGACCGGCGCTCAACCGAGTGAACCCAGTCGAGCAAGCCTACGTTACATCAACCCCTCATCATAACTCATGCATGATTTTTCAAAACATAATTTGATCTTGACTTTCATATTAAATACATTTTGCTCAATGGCCCATAAATGTTTTTCTCATGATTGTTACCCAGCTTTGTAAATAGCTGTAAATACTGTGAACATAAATACATGAAGAAAGTCAAAACTTAAGTACATGACCCACAGTGTACATGGAGCTTCTATGACAATAGATACCTACGTACATAAAACCAACTAGACTCGAATGCTGATTGGAATTGTAGCAGGCTCACCATAATCTGCCGCGCAAACGATTCCTATCAAAGATCCATATCATCCTGTAGAAGTATACCTCCATCCATTAAAAGATGAAGCGCCCCCGGGAAAAGGGACATGAGTACACATGGAATAGTACTCGCATGTAAGGCAAATAGAACAACATATGAAATCATGGTAATTCAATAAGAGGCATAGATTCACATTTTCAAGTCTCGTTATGCTTACATCGTTTTAAACTTCTTTTAGAATTAACTGAGCCATATAAACTATGCGTGGAATACATAATATAAAGTAATTGAAACAACATGTACAAACAAGGCCAATGAAAATGGCACATAATCTATGCGTTAACAATGCGTCTTACTAGACCATCCATATCCCTCTTTGATCTTACCCCTATGCATTGCATAGACCGTCCTTACTGTTCACAAATCATATTATACATAGACCGTTCATGGGATTACACACACAATACACCTATGAATTTCATAGACCGTTCATAGGATTTCATACTCAATACACCTATACGTTACATAGACCGTTCATAGGATTTACTTACACAATACATTTGTGCATTTCATACACCGTTCACAAGATTCACATATACCATACAATACACATGTGCGTTTCATAGACCATTCACAGTGTTCATTCATATTATATTATACACCTATGTATTTCATAACTCGTCCATAGGGTTCACATATTATACATATATGTGTTTCATAGCCTGTCCATAGGGTTCATAACACATCATTATGCACATAACCATTTATATACTCAAAGCGACATGATTAACATTATATTAAGGTCGTAAGTTCCCAGATCATTAGAACACTTCATGTTCATGCTCAGCTTGGAGAAACATAGCTAATTACATTAGCACGTGCATAGTAAACCAATAAGTCAATCTCAATTGTACATGAGCCCAATTTCTTTTCTTAAGGTTCATCATCATTTAGCATAGGACATCTCCCTTTCATCTTGTTATTCACTCACTTGACATCTTGAGGTCATTAGCTAAGTTCATGATTCTTGATGACTTGACATTGAAGTCATTTACATACATTATTTCAGAAGCATACAACTATAGTTGAAACCATTGGGACATACAACACCTCATAAATTTCATTCAGGCAAACGACCACATTTCATGTTCATACTATCACTTCATTAGTACTTTCAACTATTTACAACATCATTATTTCTTTGGATCCTTTTTTCCATACATATTATTCTTCATTCATGGCATGATGCCCGTATCTCATATTCCGTACTTTAATTTCCTTACTTTCAAGGCTCATCATTATAAACATCAACATAGAGAATATTCTTGAAGTACCTTTCCCCAAAAGGGCAATACACAATATCAACTCATAAATATGTAAAGGCTTAAAAACCATTGAAAATACCTACCAAGCATAGAATTAGTAACAATAACATTTGGACATGACTTGAATACATAAGCTTTTGGATAATACTATTTTCGGAGTCAATTTGGAATAGTTGAATCAAGGCTCATTTCACAATATTTCACACATCATTTTAGTTCGTTGGAGCTATTGACCACAAGTATAACTTTCATTCTTGGCACGGTGTTCGCACTTTATATCCCCAACTCATTATTTCACACTTTATATCCTCAACTCACTACTTCACACTTTATATCCCAAACTCACTACATCACACTTTATATTCCCAACTCACTACTTTCACTTTCAAGCATCTATATAGATTATCGACAATAAGGAATCCCTAATCACGACTTTTAGTACGCCTATGAGAAATTAAGAGTCAAGCACATTGAGACTTGTTACACAATTTGGCATAATAGCCTTCACTTGAAACACTACTTGGAGTCATAACATTTTTATACCCAACTCATTCTTTGAACACATTCCCGAAGGATAACATCATATGATAAGAGCATCCGGAACACATTTTGAACATATACCTTTCAACACAAAGCTTATTCATACTAGTTGATTATAAAGAATAACTCGGGATTTACAACACCTCATGGAATTAAATTCAAGGAAAGAGGTTTAGCCAACATACCTCGCCCTGAGCGTTTCTTAAATTACTACAACGTTCCGAATATTATAGCAATCCCAATCTATTTTGAGACATAACAAAATTGAACAAAACTTAGGAAGGTTCTTGTACAATACAAGTCTCTATTAAGTGTTCAACTTTGGCTACAAGGTTCTTGTACAATATTTACTTCGTTCCACAACCCGATCTTTACTTATTTGAGATCATTAATCTTCTCACAAATCTTATTGGTACAAGCATATATAGATAATACTCTTACACCCAAGAATCATACTCCCAATCATCCATATTGTATCCCAAACTCGAAATTGAAGACTAGGGGTTTGAATCTTACCTCTTGAGTTAAGATCTTTTGAGATTTCATTGTTAATCTTCAAATATTTGAGCAAGTATCGAAGGACAATTTGTTAAAGATCACTCTCCCAGTCTAGGGCACTCTCTCACTTTCAAAATATCAGGTTTTAGCTCAAAAATGACCTAACCCCTCTCTCTATCCGGCCTTGGGGTTATTTAATGGGCTCCTACATGCGCGGCTGCGCACACAAGGTAGAAACTCCCATGTATGTGCGGCCGTGCATCTGCGCGCATATGATATAGGTGTAGTTAAATGGTCATAACTGTCTGTAGAAATATCCAAATGATGAACAATTTGATGCGTTGGAAACTACACTCAAAGAGATTTAATTTGATAGGTCAATCACCTCCTAAGTTTTTATAGTTTGGTAGCAGTATGCGTTTGAAGTAGGATGTCGTGCGTATTGAGACATCCTTTCCACTTAATGTATCCAACTTGTTCCACACAAGTTCTTTCCATTCACAAAACTCCTTAGTATGTTCCAACACAGCTTAAACATATATTTTCATTTCCAAATGATGTGGTTCTATCCCATGGGTCTCCTTTAATACTCGAATACGTTATTCCCGAATACCGTTGGATCACATTAAAATCTTAAATCATTAGGAAAGTTTTAACGGGGATTTACAGACAACTATACTGGTAGAATGGCATGAAGAGGGACATCGCCAAGTACGTCGCTCTATGTCCAAATTGTCAGCAGGTCAAGGCTGAACATAAGAAACTGGGAGAGTTGCTGCAGAATATGGAAATTGCGACACGGAAATGGGAAATGATCAATATGGATTTTATTACCGGATTACCACGATAATGGTGAAAGTTTGACTATATATAGGTTATCGTGGATTGATCACCAAGTGGTATCACTTTATGCTAGTTAAGACTACCTTCTCATCAGGAGATTATGCTAAGATATACAATAAGGGGATAGTTCCACTCCATGGGGTTCCAATTTCCATAATATAAGACAAAGGTGCCTAGTTACAGCTAACTTCTCGAGATTATTCCAAAAAGGTTTGGGAATAAAGATCAACCTTAGCACAACCTTCCTTACACAAGCCGATGGCCAGGCCAAGCGCACTATTCAAATAATCAAAGGCATGCTACGGGCGTGTGTCCTGGACTTCAAGGGATATTGGGATGATCATCTACCACTCATTGAATTTGCTAAGAATAACAACTACCATAGTAGTATAATATGCCACCGTATAAGGCCCCATATGGGCGAAAGTGTTGATCTTCTATTATCTGGTTTGAAGTGGGTGAAACAAAGTTGTTGAGACTAGAGCTGGTACAACAAGCAGTAGAGAAGGTGAAGCTAATTCAAAACCGATTGTTGGCCGCCCAAAGGAGGCAGAAATCTTACTCGGATAACCAGTAGTGAGAATTAGAGTTCGCTATGGGGCACTGGGTGTTCTTGAAGGTGTCACCTATGAAAGGCGTGATGAGATTTGGCAAAAAAGGGCAAACTCTGCCGCTGGTATATCGGACAATATCATATCATGCGGACTATCTGGTCCGTGTAGACTTCAAAAGTTCTTTAATTAATCCCATGTATAGTTTATTACTCGTGTGTTTAAGTTTTGCATTGTTGGGTAAGTTAGTCCCCCCTTCAGGCCTGGTATGGGTCTGTGTCTAAGCTTGAGTCATGCAACTGATACACATTGATGTTTTAGGGTGCACCTAGATCTGGGTTTGCTATTTGTGCGAAAAAATGAGCTTATTGAAGGCGTCGACATTGCTGGGTTATTCTCCATTGGGCCTACTCTGTTTATTGGTCCTGTATTAATTTTCGTTGTAATATTTGAGCATGTATTCTTTATTTTGGGCCTGTAATGATTTGTAATAATACAATTGGGGAGTTAGTGAATCTTGGGAAACGAGTGTACTCTATTCTTGCATAAAAGGGCAGAAAATATGCCTATAGGGTCTAAGTGCTTTATTTGATATCTTGCTCAACATGTCCTATTCATGTACACTATTATAAAACATGCCCATAAGAATCTAAGTGCTTCACTTGTTCATATGCTCCACTTCTATACGGTATTAGATAGTATGCATGTAGGATTCAAACATCACTGGTTATCTGCTCAATTTGCTCTAATGCTATGTGTTAGATATCATGCTTATAGGATATATCAACATGTGTTTTTACATACCTAATATAGGTACCATGTTTATAGGGCTTCAACTAATTAATCAATCAATCGCACACTACTCATCTAGATATCATGATTCTATGACCTTAATCAACTAAGCAATTACTTTGTTTCTTCATTGTATTGATACACTTAGATGACATTACTATAGGGATAAAGTATCATAAAATCAATTTCAATTGTCAATCGTTAGAAATCCTGCCTATAAGATATTGTTACTCGTCTTAGAAAGCATGTCTATAAATTAACGTCGTTAATCTTGGGCTTTCGAACAGTCTTATTGCCTCGCTGCATGGCCATATATAGATGACATGCCTATATGTATGTAATCATTTTTTATATGCAAATCTGTTAGCCTAAAACTGCGATGCTGGAAATCAGAATCACCGAGAAACCATGCCTATACGACTTAACGACTATAATGCTTCTTAATCCTGAAATTGTCTACTGCCTAATCTGCCCACATGCATTTGTTGTTTATTTGTGGAGGCTAACTTGATCCCTTCATGTTCTTTATGTGAAGTCCAATATGTTTTGAATGTATGCCAGTTTTATCATTTTTGAGCATCCTAAGTAGAGTCTTGAACCACCTAAATAGTATGTCCAAAGACTTCTGGACCATAGGCGTGGGACGAGTAGTGCACGCGTAGGACACGACCTAGAATTGAATTAAAGCTCCTTTAAGTAAATAACTTTAACTTAATCTGTGCTCGCTGAATAATATGAGCAACCCCTACCTCAAGGGAGTTGCGAAGTATTACTTATGTTTCTCCAGGTAAAACAACTTAGGAACCCCCTTTCTTTATATGTTTATTGTTCACACATAGTCGTCAAATATAGAATAATTTAAGTTTTATCTTGCAACCTCTAAAGACTTGTAGTAATTATCTACATAGTCGAATTATTGCCCGATTTTCTTTGCATATGTTCATAATAGAACCTTTAAATTCCCTGTCTTCCCCTCACTTATATGATCACTTAGGACTATTGTAACTCAAAAATCCCACATAGTTTAAAATTCTGTTGGGACCCACATTTGTGGACCTCGAAGAGTGACTAACACCTTGTCTTTGAGGTTATTTGATCCCTTACACAATCTTTGGTGACGTAGACTAGTTAGACATAGTTATGTGCAGATAAGTGCCCTAACGCACCCCAAAATCATTTGGTGGCGACTCTTCTATTTTAATACCCCCATTTAAAAGAGTTGTCTTATGTTGAACCCTGCTTTCGAGATAAAAAGGGGCATGGCAGCATGGAGACTCCGCTATGGATTTACAATTAGGCTAGTACCATAACGAAGCTGACTTATGTGTATTATTTGATGACATGTACATCCTATCCCTTATTTGTTTAAATTTCTATGACATATCCCCTCCCCTTATTTCCATTTATTTGCTATGACATGAACATCATTCCCTCTGTTGCTTTCATAATGTTTAAGACTGCTACATCATGTCTCTCCCGTCCCTATCTCCCTATTTGCTCCATTTAATTATGTTCTCGCATGTTTTCATGAGTTAAACTTACTTTTCTCTTCCGTCTTTCCCATTTTACTTTTTCTCCCATTTATATTATTTACTGTTTTTACGCACTTTCATCATGTAAATATTTGACAACGTGTTACGATTTTTGCATAAAGCATGCTCCAACATCATACTCCACTCGTGCTTATTATCAACATAGCGGCGCTTGATGAGTGTCCGCATTTTCCTAAAACACATCCTTTTAAACTAGAAAGGATTATTTGCACAAGACTAGTCGATCAGCAGTGCAGTCGACGATCCCGTGCCTTTCCCTCTCGAGTTGTTCACTTGAGAGTACCAGTCTAGACCTTTCTAGAAACCACACTCTGATTTGAAATGTACATGCATCATGATAAACCTAGTATGGATTGACATGTCATTGATGCATCAACCTGCTTAGATGAACCTTGTCCAAAATCAAACGAGATTTTCATAATCCAAAAGGACACCATCATATTATGTGCTTTACTTGGAGAAAACATGTCAACATGCTGATTATTATTGTGTAAATAGTCAAATTTGGAGGGGAAAGGGCTAAGTTTTAATTGTTTGCAATAAATGAAGCCTGTTAGAATAACCTTGAACCCTGTGACAACAATCATGTGAGGAGGGTATTGACTAACCTGCCATCTTTGCTGAGCATTCAACCAAACAAGGAACCGATCGAGGCTACTACCATGTTATGGTGTGAGAAGAGAGTAGTTTTCCGATTTAGCAATATAGAAATGACTCCTCTACTTGAAGAAATAGGGGGTTTTGCCAAGTTACCATGGGATAGTCCAGGACAATTGGACCAAGAAAATCGTACTCCACACGGTTTTCAGAAAATGTTGGGTTTTAACAAGAACGATAAACTTGTATGTCTGAAGGAATCATACTTCCCCTTTGAATTGCTCTATAAGCGTTATGGGCATATCAAATCATATTGCCTTCATCATGAGGAGCTAGCCGTTACCTCGTGCATTGCTCTAATATTCATTATATGGCGCCTAGGAACAAAGCAAGAATTGGCAAAGGAGCCAATGCCACCCCAGGAGTGGTAGTTGATTCTATACCTGATGATGCGGGTGAGCACCCGAAGGGTGAGGATATTCCCCCAGCTACTACACCACCTGATTCTACTACTCCTGATTCTACTACTCCTGCTTCCAGTCCTGGTGTCTCTGATGGGGATCTTAGCGGAGCCATACAAATGTTGACTCAGATAGTGGCTTCCCAGGCCCAGAGATTGAATGTTGTACCTATATCTTCTAGTCAGCCATGGCATTCCGCTAGTTCCAGGGTGAACACGTTTCTTCAGTTGGATTCTCCAGTGTTCACAGGTACTGATCCTGAGGAGGATCGATAGGACTCTACTAATGAGATGCACAAGACCCTCTGAGTTATGTGTGCTACTAAGACAGAGGGAGCGGAGTTGGAATCCTACCTCATTAAAGGGGTGGACTCTTCTTGGTTTGAGTTGTGGGAGGACTCCCGTGAACAGGGGAGCCCTTTGGCTAGGTGGAGTGAGTTTCCCAACGCCTTCATTGACCATTTCTTGCATGTCGAGCATAAGGCGGCCCGTGCCGATGGGTTTGAGAGCCTGAATCAGGGCAGCATAAGTGTGTGGGAGTACCATGTGTGGTTCACGCACTTGTCCAAGTACGACATTTGCATGCTTCCCACTATGGAGGCAAGAGTGTACTGGTTTGTACAGGGCCTCATCCCCATGGTTATCATTGAGGCTACTACAACTTCCTTGAATTCTAATATGAACTAAGGGATGATGTTGGAGATTTCTCGAGCCACGAAGACCCGCAAATTGAAGAATGGAATGGCGGGCCATCCCAGTCCTTTACTTTGTCTTTGGTCAGTGCACAGCCAGCAGGCCCCAGTCAGCAGCAGTGGATTCATTTTAGGACCAGTTAGGGCAACAGGGGATCCTACAAGTGTGGTCAGCCTAGAGGGAGATTCCAGTAGCAGTGGAGGCCCCCATGCATTAGTGTGGGAAGATACATTTGGGGCCTGCTTCATGGACCAACCCATATGTTACGGCTGCGGTAGCAGGGGTCACATTCAAAGAGATTGTCGTTCGTCCCGCCATAGTGTAGGCAGGGGTACGGCACAACCATCCAGTTCTGCAGCCACTACATCCGCAGCACCTTCACCAGTTTGAGGCATTCCAGCACCCGCAGAGCATGGTGCAGTTAGGGGTGGTGCACAGAGTTCAGGAGGACCCAACCGTTTCTATGTTATGAGGGGTCACCAAAGTTTTGAGGCTTCTCTAGATGTTGTCACATGTATATTGACTTATCAATCTCATGATGTATATGCCCTTATTGATCCCGGTTCCAATTTGTCATATGTCACTCCCTATGTTGCTATGGAATTTGCGATAGAACCGGAACAGCTTCATGAGCCATTATCTGTATCTACTCCAGTTGGTGAGTCTATTGTTGCCGCACAGGTTTATAGGGATTGTGTTATAACGATGCATGGTTGGGACATCATGGCTGATCTCATAGAATTAGGAATGGTCAATTTTGATGTAATAATGGGGATGGATTGGCTTTATTCATGTTTTTCAAAGCTTGATTATCGAATTAGGACCGTTAGGTTTGAATTCCTAAATGAGCCAGTTATTAAATGGAATGGGGATGATATAGTGTCAAAGGGTAGGTTTATCTTAAGGCCACAAAGGTTATCAACAAAGGGTGTATTTACCATTTGGTTTGGGTTATGGACACCGATGTTGAGGTTCCTACACTTGAATTTGTGCCAGTGGTGAATGAATTTCCGGAGGTCTTTCTTGATGGCCCATTGGGATCCCACCAGATAGGAAGATTTATTTTGGAATTGATGTGATGCTAGACACGCAACTTATATCTATTCGACCCTACATAATGGCACCGACAGAATTTAAGGAACTAACAGAGCACTTGAAGGACTTGTTAGAGAAGGGTTTCATCCGACCGAGTGTCTCGCCTTGGGGTACACCAGTTCTCTTTGTAAGGAAGAAACATGGGTCACTGAGAATGTGTATTGACTATCAGCAACTCAACAAGGTCACAATTAAGAATAAATAGCCACTGCCATGGATAGATAACTTGCTTGACCACCTAGAGGTGCTAAGTATTTCTCCAAGATTGACCGAAGATCAGGGTACCACCAATTGAAGATCAGGGAACAGGATATTGCTAAAATAACTTTCAGGCCCCGATATGGGCACTTCGAGTTTCTGGTAATGTCTTTTGGGCTAACAAATGCCCCGCCAACTTTCATGGATCTTATGAATTGAGTCCTCAAGCCTTTTATTGACTCCTTTGTGATAGTATTCTTTAACGATATTCTTGTATATTCACGAAGTCGAGAGGACCATGCCAATCATCTCAAGGCAGTTCTACAGGCTCTATATTAGCACAAGTTGTATGCGAAGTTTGTGAAGTGTGAATTTTGTCTTGAATATGTCATATTCTTTGGTCTTGTCATCTTCGGGGAAGGAATAAAGGTTGATCTGTAGAAGATAGCAGTTGTGAAGAATTGGCTGAGGACTACAACACCAATAGAGATTTGCAGATTCTTTGGTTTAGGTGGATATTACAGAAAGTTTGTGTAGGGGTTCTCTACTAGTGCCTCCCCATTCACTAAATTGATGTAGAAGGTAGTTAAGTTCCAATGGTGCTTGTGAATAGAGCTTCCAGGAGTTGAAATCATGATTGACTACAACACCGGTGTTGACCCTGCCAGAAGGTACATATGGGTTTGTGGTATATTGTGATGCTTCAAGAATCGGACTAGGATGTGTATTGATGAAACATGGCAAGGTGATCGCTTACATTTCTAGGAAGCTCAAAAATCATGAGAAGAACTATCCAACACATGACTTAAAGCTCGCGGCGGTGGTTTTTGCATTGAAGATTTGGTGCCATTATTTGTATGGGGTCCATGTGGATATATTCACGGACCAACAGAGCCTTCAATATATTTTCAAACAGAAGGAATAGCATCTATGGCAAATAAGATGACTTGGGTTACTCAAGGACTACAACACCGATATTCTATATCATCTGGGGAAGGCTAATGTCGTGGCGGATACTCTTAGCTAAAGCTCCATGGGTAGTTTGGCTCACTTAGAGACACATCAAAGGACGTTGGCCAAGGAAGTTCACTGGTTGGCTAGTTTTGGAGTTCGTCTTGCGGACTCTAGTGAAGGAGGAGTAATTGTCCAAAATATAGCGAAATCATCGCTTGTTGTGTAAGTCTAGAAGAAGCAGTACGACAATCCCCTATTGGTACAATTGAAGGAGGGAATTCATAAACATAAGACCATGGATTTTTCTCTTAGCATGGATGATTGTATGCTAAGGTACCAAGGGCGATTATGTCTTCCTGATGTAGATGGTCTTTGGGAAAGAATCATGATCGAGGCTCACACTTCCAGGTATTTCGTGCATCCAGGTTATAAAAAGATGTACCATGATCTTAAGGAAGTCTACTAGTGGAACGATATGAAGAGGAATGTAGCGAACTTTGTGAAAAGATGTCCACATTGTCAACAAGTAAAGGCCGAACATCAAAAATCCGGTGGGTTGGCACAGAAAATAGAAATTCCAATGTGGAAATGGGAGATGATCAATATGGAATTTGTTGTGGGACTACCTCGCACGCCTCACAAGTTCGACTAGATTTCAGTGATTGTGGACCAACTCACAAAATCAACACACTTCTTACTTGTTAAGGCTACTAAGACTGCGAAACAGTATGCTCAGTTGTATATGAAGGAAATAGTCAGGTTGCATGGCACTCTAGTTTCTATTATCTCCGATCGAAGGGCACATTTCACAGCTAACTTTTGGAGGAAAGTTCAACAAGATTTCAGTACTGAAGTGAATCTTAGTACAACTTTCCATCCACATACAGACAAGCATGGAGAGTAGACTATTCAGACGCTTAAGGGTATGTTGTGCGCTTGTGTTCTCGACTTTAAGGGTAGCTGGGATGATCAATTACCACTCATAGAATTTGCCTACAACAACAGTTATCATGATAGCATTCAGATGGCTCCCTTCGAGGCTCTATATGGCAGGAGATGTAGATTTCCTATTGGGTGGTTCGAGATTGGGGAAGCAGAGTTGATAGGGCCCGAACTTGTGCATCAAGCTACGGAGAAGGTTAAAATCATTAAGGAATGGTTGAAAACTGCCCAAAGCTGTCGGAAGTCCTATTGGGATGTACGTCATAGGGAATTGGTATTTCAAGATGATGATTGGGTATTCTTGAAGGTTTCCCCCATAAAGGGTGTAATGCGATTTGGTAAGATAGCAAAATACAATCCGAGTTATGTCTGACCACACAGAATTATTCAGAGGATTGGTCAGGTGGCTTACAGGATAGAACTACATCTAGAGATGTCTTTAGTGCACTCGGTGTTGCATGTATCCATGTTGAAGAAGGTGGATGGAAATCTGTCGCTTATTATTCCAGGTGAGACTATAGAGGTTAATAAGGAATTGACTTATGAAGAGATTCCAGTTACCATTCTTGATCGACAAGTCTAAATTCTGAGAAACAAATAGATTGCCTTCGTGAAAGTGTTATGGCGATAGCAACAGGTCGAAGAGGCCACCTGGGATGCCGAGGAAGAGATGAAGAAGGCGTATCCTCATTTGTTTGAGTAGCTATGTAGTTGTGTCCATGAAAAATGTTAAAAGCTAACTTTTTATAAATTATGTTTCCCCTGTACAACTTATATTAAGTATACACTTTTTTAATGTAATGTTTATGGCATTGTGGCCAGTGTTGTTTCCATGTTCTCTTACATCGTTGTGTTGTGGTTATGCTGTTAGGAATGGTTTTGGGATTCTCTAGCAGGTGGATAGGCCCAATTACAGGGGAGACGCTTGGGAAAAATTTGGAAATTCAGGGAGTTAGGAAAGAATTTGGAACTGCTGGTGTGAGAAGTAACAATGGGGGTAATATTGGATGCTAATTGCGGATTTTGACCATCATTCGAGGACGAATGATCCTAAAGGGGGAAGGATGTGAGCCCCCGTAAAATTTCACCTAAAACCTAGGATTTTGGGGAGTTGAATAAAAAATTGTTGCATAACAGGGCATTTATACAATCCATTATGCGGCCGCAGAACTTCTACGCGCACTGTAGATCTGCCGCGGCGTGAAGGAGAGAAATGGGCCAATTTTTGAAGTTGTTTTGTGGTCAACTATACTACTGCATAATCGTTTCACGAGCCGCACATCCATCGCAGAACCAACATGCAAATTTCCAGAGGGAGATTCTGCTGTTCATTCTACGATCGTATAATTAATATGCGGGCCGCAGACTGCATTAGAGCAACCCAGTTTTTAGGACCGTTGTTACGGTCCATGTTGCAGGCCGCAGACCTGATTTGCGGTGCACTCTACGACCGTACAATTGAGTTTGGAGGGTCCATTTTCTAATTTCTAAAATCCGACCCCATTGGATTAAAAGCCATTGGGTCTCGTTTAGAAGGCAAAGATCTCAAATTCTAGAGTGAAGGGAGTGATTTAGAGAGAGAGGAGGACGACCTAAGTACTTTGTTCATCAACACTTGCTCAATCTTTGGAATTCAACAAGTAAAACT
Organism: Nicotiana otophora; assembly: GCA_000715115.1. Classification (NCBI taxonomy): domain Eukaryota; kingdom Viridiplantae; phylum Streptophyta; class Magnoliopsida; order Solanales; family Solanaceae; genus Nicotiana; species Nicotiana otophora. Next base: position 3,652 of record AWOL01S0011324.1, on the reverse strand, counting down.
TGCAAGGTCTTCATCCAAGAGGTAAGGTTCCACTCTCTAGCCCTCAATTTTGGGACTGGACTGAAAGTAGGTAATGGGAAGTGTGATTCTTGAGTATTATTTATGCATGCATGTATCATCAAGGTTGGTGGGAAGTTTATTGAGTTCAAATGGGTAAACATTGGGTTGTGGGATTAAGGAATCTACCATATGAGAACCTTGAAACCTTAATGCACACCCAGTGCTTGATAAAATGCTCAAATGAGCTGAAACCCCGAATATCTTCCTAATTATGGTTCCAATTTGTCATGTTTCTAATAGATTGAAGTCCCAAGTATTCCTGGATCATTGTAGTAATGTAAGGAAGCAAAATCGAGGTATATTAGCTAAACTCCTATTGTAGAATTGATCCTTGATATCCTCGTAAGTTGCGATTATGGTTGGCTCAATTTCTTATTTCTCATGTTCTGAGTCCATCCTAATAAAATTAATTATACTAAAATACGTCTTGTGTTGAAAGATGTATGTATTAAAAATGTGTTCCAAATGTTCCTATCATATCATGATTCCCTCCAAGAATGTAATCTAGTATGATCAATGTACAAAAGGTATTTTGATTTAAAATCCTGTTTAAATTGCAAGTTAGTATACCTAATTGTGGAAGAGAAGCTCAATGTCTTTAAGACCTTCGTTTGCTCATATGTGTACTTAAAGTCTTGATTTGAAATTCACTTATTTATGATAATCCATGGTAATGCTTGAATGTTATAGAGGTGAGTATGAAATATGAAATACGGCTGACGTGCCGTGAACGATATTACAATTGTGGCCACTAGTGCCAATGACATTGGAATATGTGTGAAAGATTATGAAGTGAGTTGTAAATACTTTAAATAATACATTCTTTGAGAGTATCGTTTAGTCAGTGAGGAAGGGTAGATCAAAATAACCTAACCCGAAACTACACATGCCAGTGTAGGAGTGATTGAGGGGTAAATTCCCGTGTTGATTTGATGAGATTGTTTTCCCCTTATATAGGATGAGATTGATGTGTTGAGATATTTCTCCTTAAATGGAATAAGATTATTGATAGCTAGATTTGATATGATGTCGAACAAAACAGAATTGTTGTGAGACGACTTAGCCGATCGGGCGTAGATCGGACGCCATGTAGCGCCATGTGCTGAGATGGCTCACCTGATCGGGCTGAGATAGGACTCTGTGCTAGAAGCACGGTGGTATATCGGTACTAAAGATCTCCCAACTTCAAAATATTGAAACTTACCTGAAATTTATATTTTTCTTAAGTTGGCACTTTAATACTGTTTAAGGCTCTCGTTGATTTCATGTTTCCTTCTCATTTTACTATTACTCGTTCTATTGAGAGTGTGTTTAGTTTTACATACTAGTACTATTCCATATATACTAACGTCCCATTTGCTGGGGGCACTGCATCTTTAATGGATGCAGGTGGTTCCACAGCAGGCTGTATTGATCAGTGATGGCAGTACACCCTCTCCTCAGTTGACTTGGTGCGTACCCCTTCATTTCGGGGTCTTGTATCTCCTGTCCTCTATGTTTATTGTTTTGAGGTATAGCCGGAGCCTTGTTTCCTGTACTATCATGCTACTCTTTTTGTATCTATTAGAGGCTTTGTAGAGATAGTGCGGGTTGTACCTTGGTTATAGGGAAGTCAAACTAGTAATGTTGTAATTGTATCACGCGTTCCACTCCTAAACTATGAATGTGTAATGTATTATTTTGGAGACTTATAAATGGCATAATCACTGGTAATTAATTTGGTGTTGTTCACTTGATCTTCTCAATCTAATTAATGAGAATATATCTTCTCTTTACTCATTCGTATGTTCGGGTATAAGGAATTGTACATGCTTTCTTGGTGGGGTTATCTCGGCTGAGAGCCGGTCGCGCTCCCCGAGGTCGGGGCGTGACACAAGAATGGCTTGATTAAAGTATTAAGTGAAGCTTATGTGCCTACCAGTATCACTAGTGGGGAGAGGGCTAACATGGTAGGGCAGGTACTGGAGAGTCACAAAATTACTTTCCACGAAGTGAGCTACCGCCGGAAGGGTTGAATTACAACAAAGCGTTGCTCATCACTGTGTAATTTGAAGACAAGTTCATTGCTAGTGTCCTGATAGATGGAGGTTCGTGCCTGAACATATGCTCACTAACTACTTTGAAAGAGTTGAAAAGGCCTGCATGAGAAACAAATGTCAAGCATTAATGTGAAAGTGTTCGATGGATCTCAGAGAGCTAGTATTGGGGAAATCAATCTGGATCTTCAGATGGGTGTGACATGGTTTGATGTCTAATTCCAAGTGCTAGACATATCTGCCACCTAGAACTTGTTATTGGTACGACCATGGATATATGTAGATGGGGCAGTCGCTTCTACTCTGTGCCAGGTTGTGAAGTTTGAAAGGAATCATCAAGAGGTAATTATTCACGGGGATGGAAGCAACCCTATCTACACCAACCATACCGTGCTAGTTATTAAGAACAGTAGGAAATTGGGAGGAGAAACATACAACCGCATTGAGCAGGTAAATGCAAGAAAGTGAAGTTTCCTAGTAGTTTGGTAGACTTTCAAAGATAAGTACTCAATTCATTACTGATCCGCAAGACTCTACTAATGTTGTTGCTGACTCGTGAGACCTGAGCAACCTAGTGATCTAATTCTAACTTGTCGGGATATAACTCCCACCGGAGTCACGTTGGTGCCTAACACTACTTGCCAGCAAGACAACGGTCTCATAATAGCTTAATCATTTGAATAAGCACCTGATAAAAATAATTGAAACATTTCTATAACCATCCCAAAATCTGGTGTCAATGAGCACATACTACTGAGTATCAAAAACAAACAAATCCCTAGTAGAACTGTCTTAGTAATAGAATAGTAAATAAAGGAAAAGAGAGTCAAGGCATGATGATGTCATAACACCCTTTGAGTCTCGAAGCAGGTACTAGCACGGATCTAGCAATCACCATGTGCTGATGCACCTGGATCTACACACGAAGTGCATAGTGTAGTATGAGTACAATCAACCCCATGTACTCAATAAGTAATAGAACTAACCTTGGGCTGAAAGCAGCCACGAGCTCAGAAGAAGACAGTCAGCTTCTAATGTAATGACAACACAAGTATGATAATGACAATAACAATAAATAATTCAAAGGAATTAACATAGTCAACTCGTTCATATTATAATAATTTAGACATGATTTCTAGTTCAACAATTGAAGTCCAAAATAGATAGGAACAAGTCAGTTACAGCTAGCATTAGGAATGGTACAACTGTATGCCTACTTGTCAAATATGCATGTCAAATGAATGATTTCACAGTGATATTTCCAAGTTCTATCACACTCAAAATACTCAATCTGCCTCTCTCAAATACCCACTCATCATACGCACGCAATCCCTCATAATTGTACAGGTGTCTGGCATCAATGCCCTCACCAATGCACATGTACATATCACTGTGCCTGCGCTAACTATTGATATGTCAGACTCCGCAGGGGCGGATCCTTCCCAAGCGCTAGTCAAAGCCAATAAGGCCTGATGCGGCATACAGCCCAATTCACATAATAATAATAATAATAACAATAATAATAATAATAATAATAATAATAACAATAATAATAA
>AWOL01S0011322.1:115847-143169 GCA_000715115.1 Nicotiana otophora | reverse complement strand
GGGGGATTTATCAACTTGCTATTGATTCTATGAGAAAAAAGTTAAAAAAATATTTTTTCCCTATTCCCACTATTTATGGTTTTTTTTGTTAAATCCTTGTATGAAATTAGGAGGTCCTCGATTTTGGTATAAAACTATTTATAATGGTTTAACACTTGAAGATGATGAGTTGCCTAAACTTCCAAAAGCAATAGCCTCAATTAGAACAAATGCTGAAACTATTTATAATGCTTATCAAGTTGCATTAAATTATGCTAGACCAAATGTTCCAACTTCTTCTTCTTCTTCTTAATCTTCTAAAAGAACTACAAGAGTAAGAGGACTTTGTATTTGGGCGGGGTTTAGAGGTTCTTTTGGTTCTAGTAGTAATAATTTTGTACAACTAAATGAGCTTGAAGTTTATTTGTCGCAGCAACTTGAGAAATTGATGTAACGAACCGGCCGGTCGTTTTGAGAGTAATAGCCCCGATCCCCTAATTACTACTTCTCCCATATCTTTTTCTGCTATTGTGACTTGCCGGGAGGTTTCGTTTTGGTTTTTGGAGTGATTTGGGACACTTAGTCCCTAAATGAAAGCTTAAGTCTTAGGATTTTGATCGTAGTCAGAACTATGTGAAGACGACTTCGGAATGGAGTTTCGTCGGTTCCATTAGCTAAGTTGGGTGATTTTGGACTTAGGAGCGTGTCCGAATTGTGTTTTGGAGGTCCGTAGCTTATTTAGGCTTGAAATGGCGAAAGTCGTTTTTTGGAGATTTGGACCGGCAGTGGAAATTTTTATATCGGGGTCGGATTCCAATTTTGGAAGTTGGAGTAGGTCCGTAATGTTAATTATGACCTGTGTTCAAAATTTGAGGTCAATCGGACGTGATTTGATAGGTTTCGGCATCGGTTGTAGAAGTTTATAGTTTCAAGTTCATTAAGTTTGAACCGGAGGGTGATTTGTGATTTTAGCATTGTTTGATGTGGTTTGAGGTCTCGACTAAGTTTGTATGGTACTTTAGGGCTTGTTGGTATGTTTGGTTGAAGTCCCGGTGTAACGATCAGACCGGTTATTTTGAACATTTGCACTTTGCTCAATTGTTTGAGGGTATGAGTAGCTCCGTATGATGTACTTTGACTTGAGTGAATCATCGTTTTTGGTTTGCAGGTATTTCGGAATCGAATTGGAAGAAAGAATTTCACTGTTGAAGTTTTAAATTGGGAGAGTTGACCAAGTTTGACTTTTTAGCATTTGACCTCGAATTGAAATTCTGATGGTTCCATTAGTTGCGTTAGGTGATTATGGTCTTAGGAGAGCGTCCGGAATGTGATTTGGAGGTCCGTAGTAAAATTAGGCTTGAATTGGCGAAAGTTGGAAATTCGGCGATTTCGGTCGGGCAGTGGAAAATTTGATATCGGGGTCGGAATGGAATTCTGAAAGTTGGAGTAGGTTCGTAATGTCATTTGTGACGTGTGTGCAAAAGTTGAGGTCATTCAGACATAGTTTGGTTGGTTTCGGCATCGGTTGTCGAATTTGTAAGTTTAGAAGTTTTTAGGCTTGAATCCGAGGGTAAATTGGTGTTTTGATGTTGTTTTGAGTGATTCGAAGGTTCGACTAAGTTCGTATGGTGTTTTAGGATTGGTTGGTATGTTTGGTTGAGGTCCCGGGGGGCCTCGAGTGTGTTTCAGAGTGAGTTTTGAGCGAGTCCGGGCTTTTCCGGAACTCAGGTATGGTTCTGGCGCTTGAAATTTCGCGGACCACAGCAGAATTTCGCCGCCGCGCTTGGAATTTCGCAGGCTGCATAATTCTGCCACGGCCGCACTCCGTGGAAAGTTCGGCAGATCCGCTGGTCTGACTTCGAAAGCCTATATCTTTTGATCTACAAGGAATTTTGAGAAAATTATGGCCAAAATACTAAAGCCTAGTAGTGCAGCCCCATAATTTCGCGGACAACACCAAATTTTGCGGACCGCGAAGTGGGAGGCCAGAGGTGCACTTTATAAACAGGGTTTAGGGCATTATTTCACATTTTGGACCTAGGGAGCTCGGTTTGTGGCGATAGTTCGTGGGTGTTTCAAGAAATTCATTGGGGTAAGTGATTCGAACTCGAATTCGGTTAATATACATGAATATATCAATGATTTCATCATCTGATTAGTACTTTGAGGTGGAAATTTGGGAAACATTGTAGAAACTTCATAATATGAAATTTTAGGATTTGAATGTTGATTCGAAGTCGGATTTGAGTGAAACTAGTATGGTTGGACTCGTGAGTGAATGAGTGTTCGTAATTTGTGACTTTTACCCGATTCTGAGTCATGGGCCCTAGGGGCCGGGTTTGAGCCAATTTCGTGGGCTAATTTGATAGTTTTTCTTGTGGAATTCATTCCATTAGCGTATATTGATGGTATTGTACTGATTGTGAATAGATTCAGAGCATTTGGAGGCCGAGTCGAGAGGCAAGAGCATTTCGGGGTAGAGATTTGACCGGTTTGAGGTAAGTAACGATTGTAAATCTATGAGGGTATGAAACCCCGGATTTCGTATCATTCTACTATTTTAAGGTGGCGCACATGCTAGGTGACGGGCATGTGGGCGTGCACTATTGGGGATTGTGACTTGGTCCGCTCCGTAGCAACTGTAAAGTTGCGTATTTTTGTTGAAACTATATGATATATGTTTTAGAAAGAGTTTCTGTAAATTGGGCTGATTGCCATGAATTGGGCTTTGTGCCAGTGCTGTTTGGACCCTTAGGGGCCTTTTCTTGCTATCCTATCGCTGTTTTCGATTTAAAATCTATACTCAGTCATGGTTACATTGTTTACTGCATAACTTTAGTTTTTCTTACTCTAGTTTGATGCATATAAATGTTATTTTGGGCTGAGTACCTTGTTTTTAATGAAATGCTCGAGTGGCTTGAGAGGTTTATGACTGAGTGAGGCTGAGGGCCTGATCTATGAGGATATTTATGGGATCGGGTTTCATGTCGCAACATGTTTGATATAGGTCGAGGGCCTGAGTAAATTATGCCATGATTTGGCTTGATATAATGCTTGGGCTGAAGGAGCCCCTCCAGAGTCTGTACACACTTTCAGTGAGCGCAGGTACCTACTGAGTGCGAGTGCCGAGTACCGAGTGACTGGGAGGCATGAGTGCTTGTGAGGTATGCCCGAGTGGCATGAGTGATTGTGAGCTATGACCGAGTGGCATGAGTGAATATGAGGTATGCCCGAGAGGCATGAGTGACTGTGAGGTTTGCCCGAGAGGCTGTATATGAGTGATGTTTTGCTAGAGGGGCTATTTATGATTTCATCATTTTAGCTCACCTTGCATTGAGCCTTGTTTGAAAACTGTTGAAAAATATCTTTAAATGATTTTACTGGAACTGGGTTTAAATGAGATGTTTTGATTCAAACCCTGATTTTAAAAGCATGTGGTATTTGACTGAGATTTCATGATATGAACTTTATATGCTTATTGCTCGTCACTACTGCTCAGTCTTTATTTATTGTTGTTACTTACTGAATTGCCGTACTCACGTTAATCCCTGCACCTTGTGTGCAGATTCAGGTGTATTTGGACACGGTAGCAGCTGTTGACTATTTCGGTTGCAGATTTTTCCCGGGGATAGCAAGGTAGCTGCGTGGCGATCGCAACCCTGCTTTTCTCCCTCTTATCTTCCTTTAGTTGTATTTAGCTATTTTCCAGGCTGAGTTAGTCTTGATATTGTTAGACAGATTATAGTAGATGCTCATGACTAGTGATACCCCGATGTCGGGCTTTTCTTTTCCGCACTTTTGTTTTGATTTGAACTCCTTTACGAATTTTTTTTAACGCTAAATAGCCTTGAAATTATCTTTGAAATGATGATATCAGTTTGTTTTGGAATGAGTCGGATTGCCTAGTTCCACGATAGGCGCCATCATGACAGATTAGATTTTTGGGTCGTGACACCCGGGGGCCTCGGGTGTATTTCGGATGCTTAACGGATTGAATTTGGACTTAGGCTAGTTGCTGAAGATTTTTTGGTTTCTGATGTTTGCGCACCTGCGGAGGGGAGACTGCAAGTGCGGGATCACATGTGCGAAGGAGGAGCCGCTTATACGGCCAAGAAGGAGTTGGGTAGGAACCGCAGGTGCGAAGATTTTTCCCGCCCCTGCGAGAGTCACGGATGCGGGCAGCTGGGCGCATGTGCGAAGGGGAGCCGCATGTGCGATGCATTTCCACACCTATGATAGTTGCAAATACGACAGAGAGTCCGCATGTGCGAGATGTCTGGACAGAACACTTAAATGCAAAGGTTCGCGATTTTTGCTCATTTTCAACATTTGGAGCTCGGGTTTGGCGATTTCTTGAGAGCATTTTTGAGGGGTTTCTTGAGGTAAGTCCCTTGTGCTTATTTTTGATCAATAATCTTGCTTCCCCATTTATTTTCCCACCTAGTTAGTATATATTTAAGGTGAAAATTGGGAGTTGGAGGCTAGGGATTTGGAAAGTTTGATTTGTGGATTTGAAGGACCATTTTGTATCGGATTTTTGTAAATTTGATATGGTTAGAATCGTGAGTGAATGGGCATTCGGATTTTGTGACCTTTATCCGATTCCGAGACGTGGGTCCAGGTCGACGTTTTAGGATGGATTTAGGAATTTTTATTAAATATTTTGATTTCATTAATTAGATTAGTCTATTATAGTTGTATTTATGATATGCAATTATATTTGGCTAGATTTGGGCCATTCGGAGTCGGATAATCGAGGAAAGGGCATTCTTACAGATTGATTGATCTTGACTCGAGGTAAGTGGCTTGTCTAACTTTGTGTGGGGGAAGTCCCCTTAAGATTTGGAACTATTGTGATATGTGAGCGCCGTGTAAGTGAGGTGACGAGTACGTACACGGGCTAGTTGTAAAAAAACTCGATTTTCTTACTGAGCAGCAACCCGTTTTCCTTTAATTTTGAGTTATACTATTTTAATGAGTATCAATCTATTTTCATTCTTAATTTAGTTATTCCAATATGTGTAGCTATCATGTTTAGTCTAATACAACATCTCTACGTATCTTAACTGCTTATGTGAACTCTGTGCATCATGCTTAGTGAATTTCCTGCTTCTTCCTTGATTGGTACTTAGTCTAAATCGTAAGATTTCGTGATGTAGTTATATTTCTATTGTTTGCGCTGCACATTTACTTTGGGACTACGGAACGGTATTCCGGGAGATCCCCCTGTACTGCATATTTACTTTGGGACTACGGAACGGTATTCCGGGAGTTCCCCCTGTCTTGCATATTTACTTTGGAACTACGAAACGGTATTCCGGGAGATCCCCCTGTCTTGCATATTTTCTTTGGGACTACGGAAAGGTATTCTGGGAAATCCCCATGTAGTGCATATTTACTTTGGAACTATGAAACAGTATTCCAAGAGATCCCCATGTACTGCACATTTACTTTGGGACTACAGAACGATATTCCGGGAGATCCCACTGTACTGCATATTTACTTTGGGACTACGGAACGGTATTCCGGGAGATCCCCCTATCTTGCATATTTTCTTTGGGACTACTAAACGGTATTCCGGGAGATCCCTCTGCACATTTACGTTTGGGACTACGAGACGGTATCTCGGAAAATCCCCTGTTGTATTTCTGTGTATTGAGATGTTACCTTCTATAAATTCTTTCTTGTTAAATTTCAGTCTTTATTTTACTGCGATATTTCATTTTTGCTTTGCTTTATTATCATATTCCAGTAGGGCCCATACCTGACCTCGTCACTACTCTACCGAGGTTAGGCTTGGTACTTACTGGGTACCGATTGTGGTGTACTCATGGTACTCTTCTGCACATATTTTGTGTGCAGATCCAGGTACTTCTTATCAGCCCCGCTACTAGCTTAGAGTGCTTGCTGCTGTATGGAGACTTCAAGGTATATCTGCCACGTCCGCAAACCTCGGAGTACCCCTCTATTCCCTCTTATATCATTTACCTTCCTTACTTCTGTTATTAGACTCTGGTGTATAGAGATACTAGTTTCCTTCTGTAGCTTGTGACTTACGATGTTTCGGGTTTTGAGATTATTATGTATTTTGAACAGTTTGTTGTTTAATTCATGTTTTCATTTCATTATTGTGCAAATGTTAGGCTTACCTAGTCATAGAGACTAGATGCCGTCACGACGTCATACGGAGGGGAAATTGGGTCGTGACAGAGTTGGTATCAGAGCTCTAGATTCATAGGTGTCGTGAGTCACAAGCTGGTTTATTAGAGTCTCGTGGATCGGTACAGAGATATTTGTACTTGTCTTCGGGAGGCTATGGAACTGTTAGGAAACTTTCACTACTTTGATTCCTTGTCGTACGAAAATTGTTGACTTCAAAAATTCTAAACTTCTGTATTCTATTCTCTCACAGATGGTGAGGACATGTACAAGCGGATCTGATGACCAGGCACCCGCGCCCCCTGCTAGAGCCGCGAGAGGCTGGGGCCAGGGTAGAGGCCGGGGACGTCCACATGGGCAGACACCTGAGGCACCTGTTCCTGCACCAGCCCTCCAGGAGACTCTAGCCCAGTGTCTGAGCATGTTCAACACCTTAGATCAGGCTGGTTTGATTCCACTTGCTCCTGCCACATATCAAGTCGGGGGAGGAGCACAGACTCCCATCGCCAGCACTCCAGAGTAGCGGGTTCAGGTCGACCAGGTTCCAGAGATTTTACCAATGCAGCCGGTAGCTCCAGCTCAGCCCGAGGTTAGGGCAGCAGCTTCTAAGGTGGAGCAGCTTAGACTTGAGAGGTACAAGAAGTACCACCTACCTACCTTCTGCGGATTGGCTACAAATGATGCTCAGGATTTTTTGGAGGAGTGTCATCGTATTCTCCACACTATGGGCGTAGCGGAGATGAGCGGGGTTTCTTTTACTACATTCCAGCTTAGAGGAGCAACCTATCAGTGGTGGCGTGCTTCTGAGTTGAGTAGTCCGGTTGAGACAGCTTCACTTATATGGACTCAGTTCTCGGACATGTTTTTGAGAAAGTATGACCCTGAGAGCCTAAGGGACTCATGGAACGCGAAGTTTGAGCAGCTGCGCCAGGGTGCTATGACTGTGTCAGAGTATGCAATTCGCTTCAGTGATTTGGCCCGACATGCACCGGCCTTGGTTGCCACAGTTCGAGAGAGGGTTCGACGGTTTATTGAGGGACTCCACCCCAACATCTGGATTAGTATGGCCAGGGAGTTGGAGATGGATATTTCTTATCAGCAGGTTGTGAGTATCGCCAGGAGATTGGAGGGCATGCTTGCCCGGGATAGAGAGGAGAGGGAAGCCAAGAGGTCTCGAGAGACTGGTTCTTATTCTGGTGTTCGTGCCCCAGCAGCTCGCCATGGTAGGGGTTGTGTGAGCCGCCCCGTTATTCAGCTCTTCCAGCCGCCAGTGGTGTTCCAGCTCCTTCTAGACCCCAGGAGCCTTATTATGCACTGCAAGTATCTAGTGTGCCTCCTGCACGGGGTGTTCCTAGTGGCCAGTCCAGCAGATCTGGCCCGAGCCATCCACAACAGCCACGTCCTCCCGGAGCTTGTTTTGAGTGTGGCGACACTCGCCATGTGGTGAAGGATTGCTCCAGGATTAGGAAGGGTGCACCTCCACAGACTTCTCAGCCACAGTGTGCTCCACCGGGTCCTCAGGCTATGATTACAGCACCAGCTGCCACCCCACCTGCTCAGCCAGCTTGAGGTGGAGGTCGGGGAGGTAGAGGTCACCCTAGAGGGGGAGACCAGACCAGATATTATGCATTTCCTGCTCGTACAGAGGCAATTATTTCTGATTCTATCATTACAGGTATTGTTCTGGTTTGTCATAGAGATGCGTCAGTATTATTTGACCCAGGCTCTACATATTCTTATGTGTCCTCTTATTTTTCCACGTATATGGGCGTATCTTGGGATTCTTTGAGTTCCCATATTTATGTGTATACTCTTGTGGGAGATTCTCTTATTGTGGACCGTGTGTATTGGTCGTGTTTGATTGCTCTTAGTGGTTTTGAGACCAGAGCCAATTTATTATTGCTCAGCATGGTGGACTTTGATATTATTTTGGGCATGGACTGGTTGTCGCCCCATTATGCTATTCTTTATTGTCACGCTAACACCGTGACGCTGGTTATGCCAGGATTTCCGCGATTAGAGTGGAGAGGTACCTTAGAGTATACTCCCAGCAGAGTTATATTATTTCTTAAAGCTCAACGAATGGTTGATAAGGGGTGTGACACGTATCTCGCTTATGTGAGAGACGTCAGTATTGATACCCCTATAGTGGAGTCAGTTCCAGTAGTGAGGGACTTTCCAGATGTGTTTCCAGCTGATCTTCCGGGCATGCTGCCCGATAGAGATATTGATTTTTGGCATTGATTTGTTGCCGGGCACTCAGCCCATCACTATTCCTCCATATGGTATGGCTTCTCCTGAGTTGAAGGAGTTGAAGAAGCAGTTACAGGATTTACTTGATAAGGGCTTCATTCGGCCCAGTGTATCACCTTGGGTGATCCTATCTTATTTGTGAAGAAGAAGGATGGTTCTATGCGGATGTGTATTGATTACCGCCAGTTGAACAAAGTCATAGTGAAGAAATAGTATCCATTGCCTCGTATTGATGACTTATTTGATCAATTACAGGGTGCCAGATTATTTTCCAAGATTGACTTACGTTCAGGCAATCATCAGTTGAAGATTCGGGAACCAGATATCCCGAAGACTGCTTTCAGGATCAGATATGGTCACTATGAGTTTCTTGTTATGTCTTTTGGGCTGACCAATGCCCTAACAGCTTTTATGCACTCGATGCACAATGTGTTTCGGTCTTATATTGACTCATTCGTCATTGTGTTTATTGAAGACATTCTGGTATACTCCCGGAGTTGGGAGAATCATGAGCAGCACCTGAGGGCTGCGCTTCAGACCTTAAGAGAAAAAGAAGTTATATGCAAAATTTTCAAAGTGTGAGTTTTGGCTAGACTCAGTGGCATTCTTGGGTCATATAGTATCGAGTGAGGGGATCCAGGTGGATTCGAAGAAGATTGAAGCAGTGCAGAGTTGTCCCGGACCGTCCTCAGCTACGGAGATCCGGAGTTTTCTTGGTTTGGCGGGGTATTACCGTCAATTTGTAGAGGGTTTCTCATCTATTGCAACCCCTATGACCAGGCTGACCCAGAAGGGTGCTCCGTTCAGGTGGACAGAGGAATGTGAGGAGAGCTTTCAGAAGCTCAAGACAACTTTGACTACAGCCTTAGTATTGGGATTGCCTACATGTTTGAGGTCTTATACTGTATATTATGATGCCTCGCAGATTGGTCTTGGCGCGGTGTTGATGCAGGACGGTAGGGTGATTGCCTATGCATCCATACAACTGAAGGTGCATGAAAAGAAATATCCTGTCCAGACCTTGAGTTAGCAGCTATTTTTCATTCCTTGAAGATTTGGCAGCATTATTTGTACGGTGTGCCTTGTGAGATTTACACAGATCACTGGAGTTTGCAGCATCTGTTCAAGCAGAAGGATCTTAATTTCCGTCAGAGGAGGTAGTTGGAGCTGCTTAAGGATTATGATATCACCATTTTATACTACCATAGGAAGGATAATGTGGTGGCCGATGCTTTGAGTCACCGGACAGAGAGTTTGGGGAGCTTAGAATATCTACCGCATTGGATGTTCAGGCCTTAGTCAGCCAGTTTGTGAGATTGGATATTTCCGAGCCGAGTCGAGTATTGACTTGTGTGGTCTCTCGGTCTTCCCTTTATGATCATATCAGGGAGCGTCAGTATGATGACCCCCATCTGCTTGTCCTTAAGGACACGGTCCAGCACGGTGATGCTAAGGAGGTTACTATTGGAGATGATGGTGCATTGGGGATGCATGGCAGGCTATGTGTGCCCAATGTAGATGGTTTGCGTGAGTTGATTCTCCAGGAGGCTCACAGTTCGCGGTACTCTATTCATACGGGAGCCGCAAAGATGTATCAGGACTTGAAACAACATTTCTGGTGGAGGAGGATAAAGAAGGACATAGTAGAGTATGTGGCCCGATGTCTAAATTGCCAGCAGGTGAAGTATGAGCATCAGCGACCAGGTGGGTTGCTTCAGAAATTGGAGATTTCGGAATGGAAATGGGAGCGGATCACTATGGATTTCGTTGTTGGACTCCCACAGACTCAACAGAGGTTTGATGCAGTTTGGGTGATTGTGGATAGGCTGACCAAGTCGGCTCATTTTATTCCTGTGATGACTACCTATTCTTCCGAGCAGCTAGCTCGAATCTACATCCGTGAGATCGTCAGGCTTCATGGCGTACCGGTATCTATTATCTCTGATCGGGGTACGCAGTTTACATCACAGTTCTGGAGAGCTGTACAACATTAGTTGGGTACTCGAGTTGAGTTGAGCACAGCATTTCACCCTCAGACGGACGGGCAGTACGAGTGCACTATTCAGATATTAGAGGATATGCTCCTGCGTGTGTGATAGATTTTGGGGGTGCTTGGGACCAGTTCTTGCCACTTGCGGAGTTTTCTTACAACAACAGTTATCAGTCCATCATTCAGATGGCACCGTATGAGGTTCCGTATGGTAGGCGGTGTCGGTCCCCAGTGGGTTGGTTCGAGCCCGGCGAGGCCAGATTATTGGGTACGGACTTGGTTTAGGATGCCTTGGAAAATGTTAAGGTGATTCAGTATAGACTTCACACAGCCCATTCCAGACAGAAGAGTTATGCGGATCGGAAGGTTCGCAATTTAGCATTCATGGTTGGAGAGCGAGTCTTGCTTTGGGTTTCGCCTATGAAGGGCGTTATGAGGTTTGGAAAGAAGGGCAAGCTGAGCCCAAGGTTTATTGGTCCATTTGAGGTGTTGCGGCGAGTTGGGGAGGTTGCTTATGAGTTTGCCTTGCCTCCCAGTCTAGCAGGAGTTCATCCGGTATTCCATGTTTCTATGCTCTGGAAGTATCACGACGATCCGTCTCATGTGTTAGATTTCAGCTCAGTCCAGTTGGACAAGGATCTATCTTATGTTGAGGAGCCAGTGGCTATTTTAGACAGGCAGGTCAAAAAACTAAGATAGAAGAACATTGCTTCCGTGAAGGTTCGGTGGAGGGGATAGCCGGTCGAGAAGACCGAGAAGGATATGCGCAGCCGTTATCCTCATATTTTCACCACTTCAGGTATGTCTCTATGCTCGTTCGAGGACGAACGATTATTTTAAAATGGGGATGATGAAAAGACCCGGCTGATCGTTTTGAGAGTAATAGCCCTGATCCCCTATTTACTACTTCTCCCATATCTTTTTCTGCTATTGTAACTTGTCGGGAGGTTTCGTTTTGGTTTTTAGAGTGATTTGGGACACTTAGTCCCTAAACGAAAGCTTAAGTCTTAGTATTTTGACCGTAGACAGAACTGTGTGAAGACGACTTTGGAATGGAGTTTTGTCGGTTCCGTTAGGTCCGTTGAGTGATTTTGGACTTAGGAGCGTGTCCGGATTGTGTTTTGGAGGTTCGTAGATTATTTAGGCTTGTAATGGCGAAAGTCGAATTTTTGAAGATTTAGACGGGCAGTGGAAATTTTGATATCGGGGTCGGATTCCGATTCCAATTCCAGAAGCTGGAGTAGGTCCGTAATATTAATCATGACTTGTGTTTAAAATTTGAGGTCAATCAGATGTGATTTGATGGGTTTAGGTATCGGTTATAGAAATTTATAGTTTCAAGTTCATTAAGTTTGAATCAGAGGGGGATTTGTGATTTTAGCGTTGTGTGATATGGTTTGAGGGCTCGACTAAGTTTATATGGTATTTTAGGACTTGTTGGTATGTTTAGATGAAGTCTCGGGGGCCTCGGGTGTGTTTCGGATGCTTAACGGATTGAATTTGGACTTAGGCTAGTTGTTGAAAATTTTCTGGTGTCTGATGTTTTCGCACCTGCGGAGGGGAGACCGCAGGTGCGGGATCACATGTTCGAAGGAAGAGCCGCAAATGCGGCCAAGAAGGAGTTGGGCAGAAACCGCAGGTGCGAAGATTTTTCCTGCACCTGCGAGAGTCACAGATACGGGCAGCTGGGCGCAGGTGCGAAGGGGAGCCGCCGGTGAGATGTATTTTCGCACCTGCGATAGTCGCAGATGCGACACAGAGTCCGCAGGTGCGAAGATTTTTCCTGCACCTGCGAGAGTCACAGATGCGGGCAGCTGGGCGCAGGTGCGAAGGGGAGCCGCCGGTGAGATGTATTTTCGCACCTACGATAGTCGCAGATGCGACAGAGAGTCCGCAGGTGCGAGATGTTTGGACAGAACACTTGAATGCAAAGGTTTACGATTTTTTCTCATTTTCAACATTTTGAGCTCGGGTTTGGCGATTTCTTGAGAGCAGATTTGAGGGGTTTCTTGAGGTAAGTCCTATGTGCTTATTTTTGATCAATAATCTTGCTTCCCCATTTATATTCCCACCTAGTTAGTGTATATTTAAGGTGGAAATTGGGAGTTGGATGCTAGGGATTTGGAAAGTTTGATTTGTGGATTTGAAGGACCATTTGGTGTCGGATTTTTGTAAATTTGATATGGTTAGACTCGTGAGTGAATGGGCTTTCGGATTTTATGAATTTTACCCGATTCCGAGACGTGGACCCGAGTCGACTTTTTAGGACGAATTTCGGAATATTTATTAAAAATCTTGATTTTATTAATTAGATTAGTCTATTATAATTGTATTTATGATATGCAATTGTGTTTGGCTAGATTTGGGACATTCAGAGTCGGATAATCGAGGAAAGGGAATTCTTACGGATTGATTGAGTTTGACTCGAGGTAAGTGGCTTGTCTAACTTTGTGTGGGGAAAATACCCTTAAGATTTGGAACTATTGTGATATGTGAGCACCGTGTACGTGAGGTGACAAGTACGTACACGGGCTATTTGTGAAAAAACCCGATTTTCTTACGGAGCATCAACCTGTTTTCCTTTTATTTTGAGTTATACCATTTTAATGAGTATCAATCTATTTTCATTCTTAATTGAGTTATTCCAATATGTGTAGCTATCCTGTTTAGTCTAATACAACATGTCTACATGTCTTAACTGCTTATGTGAACTCTGTGCAGCATGCCTAGTGAATTTTCTGCTTCTTCCTTGACTAGTACTTAGTTTAAATTGTAAGATTTTGTGATGTAGTTGTATTTCTATTGTTTGCACTGCATATTTACTTTGGGACTACGGAACGGTATTTTGGGAGATCCCCATGTACTACATATTTACTTTAGGACTACAGAACGATATTCCGGGAGATCCCCCTATACTGCATATTTACTTTGGGACTACGGAACGGTATTCCGGGAGATCCCCCTGTCTTGCATATTTACTTTGGGACTACGGAGCGATATTCTGTGAGATTCTCCTGTCTTGCATATTTTCTTTGGGACTACGGAGCAGTATTCTGGGAGATCCCCCTGTCTTGCATATTTACTTTGGGACTACGGAACAGTATTCCGCGAGATCGTCCTGTACTGCATATTTACTTTGGGACTATGTAACGGTATTTCGGGAGATCCCCCCGTGCTGCATATTTACTTCGAAACTACGGAACGATATTACGGGAGATCCTTATGTCTTGCATATTTACTTTGGGACTATGGAACGGTATTGCGGGAGATTTCCCTGTCTTGTATATTTACTTTGGGACTACGAAACGGTATTCCAGGAGATCCCCCTGCACATTTACGTTTGGGATGACGAGATGGTATCTCGGGAGATCCCCTGTTGTATTTCTGTGTATTGAGTTGTTATCTTCTATAAATGCTTTCTTGTTAAATTTTAGTCTTTATTTTACTGGGATATTTTATTTTTTCCTTGCTTTATTATCATATTCCAGTAGGGCCCGGACCTGATCTCGTCACTACTCTATCGAGGTTAGGCTTGACACTTACTGGGTACCGATTGTGGTGTACTCATGCTACTCTTCTGCACATATTTTGTGTGCAGATCCAGGTACTTCTTATCAGCCCCGCTACTAGCTGAGAGTGCTTGCTACTGTACGGAGACTTCAAGGTATATCTACCGCGTCCACAGACCTAGGAGTCCCCCTCTATTCCCCCTATGTCATTTACCTTCCTTACTTTTGTTATTAGACTCTGGTGTATAGAGATACTAGTTTCCTTCTGTAGCTTGTGATTTACGATGTTTCGAGTTTTGGGATTACTGTGTATTTTGAGCAGTTAGTTGTTTAATTTATGTTTTCATTTCATTATTCCGCAAATGTTATGCTTACCTAGTCATAGAGATTAGGTGCCATCACGACATCATACAGAGGGGAAATTGGGTCGTGACAAGTGAATCCCGACGCATTTTAGCCTCTGAGCGAGGATACTCCAACAAGAAGAGCCTAACCAGGCCCTTGAGATAACATCCCTTTAATATTTTACAATGGTGGAAGGACAAAGAAAAATACTTTCCGGTTCTTTCAAGGATGGCCAGAGACATTTTAACTATTCAAGCTTTAACTGTGACATCGGAGAGGACTTTTAGTCAAGCAATACTTCAAATTGATGATTATAGAGCGTCTATGAGGGAGAGCTTGAAAAAATCAGTACTTTTCAGAGGATGGATCCGTTCGGAAAGAAAAAATTTTGGACTTGATGAATCACAACCAGAGGTAGACGAAGCTTATGAAGCAATGGTAACTGAATTTGCTGAGGATGCTTCTTCGCCCGACAATGGAAGCGGCAATGACCAAGCTACTTTTTCGCCACCATCAACGGAACTCCCTCCGAACCATGAAGGATTTATGAATTTTGTAAGAGATAACATTTAACTTGTATGAACAAAAATTAGTATGTATTATGTAACTTGTATTTTGGCACATCTTGATTATTTTCTTTTTCTTCTCAATGGTATTAGCACCTTGTTGTGCTCATTCTATAGGGGGAGGAAGACTAAGAAAGATTTTGCCATATTTTTTATTGCTATAATAAAATTATAGGGCATTGCCTTAGATATTTTTTTAACATCTTTTTGTCTCTAATTTCTATTTAATATTTTTAAAATAATTACTGCTTAGCCATTGGGCCCGTTTAGCCCGTTGGGACCGTGTACCCGGCCCATTAGCCCAGGACCCGCCCCATTTAGCCCGGGACTCAGTCAGGCCCACTTGCCCGTTTAGGGCCCGGCCCGGCCCACTTGTTACCCCTAGGTATGGTAATGAATCAAGGGAGGGGGGAGTATTTGTCCATTTATTCGAATTGGATAATACATAATTACTCCATTGGGATTGTCCCACTTTACCAGTTGCACCCTCGTACTTTACGGGATCCTATCACCCATTTAGCTTTGTTTGAAATATAATAAATGCCATCTTTCATGGCTAACACCAGTTTCAGCTAAAATTGTATATGACACGAACCAATCATATTTTGACACGTATTTTTATACTACATAATTTCTTATTTATTAATTATTTATTGTATCTTCCTTTTCTTTATCTCCCAAATGCCCTCCCCCCACCCTACCCCTTCAAGTCTCCTTCATCGTCCCACCCCCAACTGGATATATTTTTCTTTTGGATTCTTAGTTCCATTCCACCTCCCTACTCATTTCTTCTTCCCTTTTAAACATTCCCTCATTATTTAAAATACGCCGAACTCACCGGCCATTTTTTCCGGTGAAAAATTACGAAAAGAAAATTAAGAAAAAGAAAGAAGAAAAAGAAAAAGAAAAGAAGAGAAACAAGGCACTAAAGATGATTTTTAGGATGGAAGGGAAGGATTTTGTAACAGAAACGGCGAAGGTGAAAAAGTCCGACGAGATAGTCATCGGAAAAAATGGCAATCTTTTTTTCAAAACTGAATTCCCTTCGTCAGTTTTATATATCCCCACTTGGTATCTTTTTTCATTGGGTTATTGCTAATTTGTTGGTCTTTAGCGTTGGATTTTCTTTTTCAGTTAACAATGACTTCTTAGTGCTAGGCATTGGCTTCTGTTGGGTATTTTGTTAAGGAGAAAGATGAAGAGAAGAAATAGAAGAAAAAAAAAGAAAAAGTAAAAGGATATTAAATTATAAAAAGTGAAAATGATAAATAAACAAAGTTGAGAGTTATTTTTCCATTCCACGCACTAAAAGTTTATGAAAAACGATTTAGATGCCACGTGGGCTCAAAAGGTGGTACTTATACCACTTCGAACAAAGATAAGGGATCATAGGACTCCCGTAAAGTTTGACGTTACAACTGATAAAGTAGAACAACATCAATGGGGTAATTATGTATTATCCCTTATTCAAATAGAGGGACACCCTTGATTAATTCCTAAGCTAGTGGTCTATGTGCTGCCAAGTGGAATCCTCTCAGCCATTACCAAGTCCCTCCTTGTATTGTGTTGGAAGCAGGGTGTTGGTCATAGAGAGTGAAAACACATCTATGGTGTATTTTATTAAGAAAATCATACTTTTATTGAATGTATTCCAAAGTTAGCATAATTCTCAAAATATTAATGCACGTACAAGAAATCTTATATTATCAACTTATACATTAGCAATAGAAGACATTATTTGAGCGGGAAAAAAATCCAACTTCCCTTTTTGGCTTTTGAAACTTCTTCGAGTTGTTTAGACAACTGTTGAGAAAAAGTTTTTGAGGAACGTTTTGTTGAAAAAATATACTAATATGTTTGGATAGTTGCATTTATATTTTGAAGATTGACGATTTAAAGAACAACTTTTGGTGGTAAGTGGTAATACAAGATGAATAAAGCTAACAACTGTTAAAAAACAAAATGAAAATATATACCCTTTGCTTTGTTTAGTTAACCTAATAATCCACTGGAGGAAGTAAAGTGTTTGCTAGTTTTAATTTATTTGGTTCAACTTTAAATATCACTAAAGATCGCGGATTAACTAGCACACATTCACACGTAAAGCAAATAGAAAAAAATAACACAAGAATTTACCGAGGTTCGACTAAGTCTAATTCTCGGAACAGAAGCAGAAAAAATTTTCCACTATGAATGAGAAGAAAAGTACGATACAATCTACTTTTAGTGGGAGGTATAGGAGGTGGTTCACAAGGAGATTGAGTCTGAGTTGAAGTTGTTGTTGGATTTGGACTAGTGGTGTGTCATCATCTAATTGTTTTTCATTATATTCACCAAATTCTACAGCCTTTGAGTTCGTGATCTAGTGATTGCTCATTAGGATTAATATTAAAATAATCGCTTTTATCTATGTGAGTATAATCATCTATAGGATTAGTATTACTAGATTCACCAACCCTTCCCTAACCTCTATTTCCACCAAACAAATTAGACATTATAATAAAACTAAGTACTATTGTTAAATTACAAAAGGGACTGGTGGTAGAATGGGGAGGTCCAAGAAAAAGTAGAAGCTAAGAAAGCGGCGTATTTGAAGCTAATGGCTTATGTAGTTGACCGTCCCAGCATAAATCCGAACTAGTTCTCAGAGATAGATACACAGATAGATACACCTGTCCTCACTCTCTGCTCCACCACCCTCTCCTAAACCTTCATAGTGTGACTCAGTAGCTTGACACCCCTATAATTGTTGCAGTTCTGGATATCACCTTTATTTTTGTACAACGGAATCATCAAATTCCACCTCCAATCTTTGGACATGTTCTTCATCTTGAAAATGACGTTAAACAGGCTAGTAAGCCACTCCAAGCCTACCCTACCCGCCACTTTCCTAAATTCCACTGGGATCTCATTAGGACCAGTCGCCTTACCCCTGCTCATCTTCCGTATTGCCACATCAATCTCCTCACACTTAATATGCCTACAAAACCCAAAATCTCTCGACTCTCAGAGTCCTCCAACTCGCCCAACATGATGTTACTATCCTCTTCCTCGTTTACGAGTCTATGGAAGTACTCCTGCCATCTGCGCCTGATACACGCGTTTTCCACCAATACCTTACCATCTTCATCTTTGATGTACCTCACTCGATCCAGTTCCCGAGCCTTTCTCTCCCTAATCTTGGCTAACTTGTACAACTTCCTATCCCTTCCTTTGCCCCCAATATCATCATACAATCTTTCAAAAGTTGCAGTCTTAGCCGCCGTGACCGTGAGCTTCGCCTCTCTCCTTGCCTTCTTATAACACTCCCTATACGACCTTCGCTCTTCCTCGTCCGTGCTCCCCGTTGCCTTGGATTATAGACATAAGATACTTGAAAATTGCTGCTGAAAATTGTTGCTCCCTGATTGTTAATATCTGATGCTACTTTTTATCCTCTTTTTCCTTATCGTCTTTTTTCTCCCTCGTCTTCTTTCTTCCCCCCTCTTTCTTATTTTTCTTATTTTTCCTTTTTCTTCCTTTCCACCTTATCTTGAGCCGAGTGTCTATCATAAACAACCTCTCTAGCTCTCCAAGTAGGGGTAAGATTTGCGTATACACTACCCTCCCCAAACCCCATTTGTAGGATTATACTGAGTATGTTGTTATTATTGTTATTGTAAGTACTATTATTAAAATTAGATAACAACAATTAAAGAGATAGAGATAGGAGATTGTACTGAACGATGTCGTATAATTGATGTTGATAGTTGAAACTTGCTCAATCGACCCCAAACTAGTTACCGACTTAACTCATAATTTCCAAAAACTTGATATTAATTAGTCAAAATAACTTCAATACTTATATTAACCAAAAATACAACAACAACAACAATAACATACCAGTATAATCCTACAAGTGGAGTCTGGAGAGGATAGTGTGTACACAGATCTTACCCCTACCTGGCCAGGTAGAGAGGCTATTTCCGATAGACCTTCGGCTCAAGAAAAGGTGAAAAGAGAGAGAAGGGAAGAAGACGAAGAAGAAAGAGGAAGAATAAAGAAAGAATAGGGAGACAAAGGATGATAAGGAAAAGAAAAAAAAGACAACAACAACAACAACAACAACAAGAATAGCAACAACAACAACAAAAATAATAAGTAAAAGAAAAAGTAGCATCAAATAGTACCAAAAATAACTCTACTATTTTAATGCACAATAGTAATTTTAGAAAGAGAGAGAGCGAGATTAGAAAGATAATGGAGAGTTTTTTGTAAAACAAAATAAAGAATATGAAGAGGTATTTATAGATTAAAATTACATAATTTTATAAACTTAGGGGTTAAAAATAAATTGTGTAGTGTATTGACGAGCTCGAAACACAGACTTAAATTATGCTCGCTAGTCAAAGATAGTATAGTATAATATTGTATCCACATGGATTAGAGTTAAATAATATTTTCACAGTTTCTAGCTTGATTGCTATCCCGGAGAATCAACAATTGAGATTTATATGATTAATAACTAAAATTTACTAAGAATCTAAAGCTATTGACTAATGACTATGGCAACAAAGATAAGCAAGGAAGTTATCAATGGGAGAAAATAGGGGTTGATAGGATAGGTGCAAGATAATTGTTTGGGATCTAACTCTAGATAATTCACTTCTAATGTTTAAGTGAGTCTCTCGAATTCACTTAATTATTAGTTCAAACATTCAGCCAAAACTCCTCTCTCGATTAAGTCTTAATCTCACAAGATGAACTAATTTAACCACGTAAAGATATACAAGAATGCATAGTGGAATGGTCTTTAGGAGAACCTCTCTCGATTATCCTCCTAACTAGATTTAATCAATGATTCAACTAGCCTCTTTTGATTACTAAGACGAATTGATGAACTCTACCAACAATATAACGCAAAGATATCACAAGTTATGCCTCTCTCAATTACATGAACAACTAAATATAGATGCAACAATTAAATCATTCAAAAACGCTTCAATACATAAAACTAGAGTTATAATCCACAAACAATCATCAATACACCAAATCCATCAAACCCTAAAGAGAACTACTCCATATATATGAAGTAATTCATCACAGATATAATTAAAGCATAGAAAAACATAAATTAGATTCAAACTCGGGTCTTGAGTGAGGAAGAAATGATGAAATCCTTGTGCTCGTGTTCTTCCAACTCCTACTTAGCCTCCTTAGGTCTAAAGTATGTCAAAAGTCTAGAAAATAATATTTTTTCATGTATTTATACCAAGTAGGGTCGGGCCCTGAGAAAATCACCTTCTCCTAGCCGAAATAGGATTGTCACTCTGTAAAAATTGCACAGGCGTGCCGCACGGGGTGACGCTCCATGAGGAAAATTAGTGGGGAAATCCAGAGAGCTAGTTCTGACAGGCAGCAGGAAATTTGCACAACCGCGGCGCGCCACGCGCCGCACTAGTGCACTTTTCTTAGAGTACAACTCAAATCTCAATTTTTGAGGTTCAGACTTGGTCCTCGACCCCCGAACATGATCCCGACTTAATCGTTTGGGATTTTACTCAGACTTCAAAGCTCCAAATTACTCGAATTCATTCTATAACATCTACATAGCTTGGAATCACTCCTGCAAGTCATACAACACACAATTAGTGCAAAACACTATCAATTAAAGCTCAAAACGAATAAAGTGTAGTAAATTGGAGTGCAATAAGCGACTAAAATACGAGATTATAGCCTACCATCATGTATGAGGTGTTTTGGTGGACCATTTTGGTAGTTTAGTATCATAGCCACTGGCTAATTTACAAAATAGCCATTGGATTATGGCTATTTTCTGCCAGAAATTTTTAACAAAATACTTTATTAGTCGAGCCCGGTCTGGGCCAGGACGAGATCGATCTGGACCAGAAGCAGGCCGACCGAGCCGGTTCAAACAGGACCAACACCCCATTCCATCCCTTTTCGACATTGCCTACTCCCCATCCAATTACTCTATCAGTACCACAAGATCGGTCTAGATCGGATTGGACCCGAGACAAGATCAGGACTGGACCTAGGACGGGACCGGGCAGACCAGGCCCACTTGAGAGCCCTAGACAACGTAGAATCAGCAATCAACTGAATATTCAAAATGACAGAAGTATCCCCAGGCTAACTTTTAATTCCAGGAGGCAAAGAGCATGAAATGTTGCTTCAACACCATGTCACTGCAGAGGATATCTACCATAAGCAAAAAGGTATTCTATATCTCTAATTATTTGTCATTTTTCTATTTTTATACTTTATGTCAAGATCCAAAATACATTGTAGGTCGCGATGGCGCCTAACGCCACCGTCAAGCAAGCCAACGGTGATTAATCAACTTAGTTACTCATTTTATTATTTTCGAAATCATGAATCCCATTAAATAAGTAGAGTAAAATCTGGTACTCATAGAAAACCCGTGATTTTATTTTCCAATTTCCATATAAAATATAAATTACAAGGTGAAATGGTAACAATTACGTGAACTACAACAACGAACATCCAATAGGAACCCCCAAAACCCGGTGTCACAAGTGCATGAGCATCTACTAAGGAGTACAATAATAATAAACATCTGTCTGGAATACAAGTTAGGCAGGAGAATATAAATAACTCTAATGAAGACTCCGTATGCTGCGGATCGAAACATGGAATGCAACTCACCGTAAAGTCCATGCAACAGCCGCACCTTTGTGCCTAAAAGACCACCAAAGGTGCGGCTGTTGCATGGACTTTACGGTGAGTTGCATTCCATGTTANTGGTACTCATAGTATCTTGTATCTAGAAGAGAAAGTCGATAAACAACAGGTTGACCTTTTCTTCCATGATATGTTAAAGCGATTCAGATAGCACCAAAATGGATATGGGTAAAACAATGATTTCTCCATTGTTTTGGAAAATCATTTCGGATTTAAAAGGTGATAAATTGTTCCTCTCGAGTGGCAAGAATAGGATGCTAGTCAAGTTTTGAGGCAGCAACATATTCTTTGATTCCTTTTGGTATGTGTTGGACTAAGAAACGAATTTGGGACCATGGTGCAAATGATATTTTGGAAAAGGCTGAGTAAGGGTTTATGAGGGGTAGTTCAATGGAGGTTACTTTCTGTTCGTCGGGTAGGATATCTACTTCATATAGGTAATCATATTTTTTTGACAAGGTCTTATATAAAGCAGGGGACATATTTATCTTTGCAATGGAAGAGGATGATTGAAATGACTCAAACATATTTAGTAAATTGTTCCTCCCTCCGAAAGGATGGGCTGGCTCTGATACCACAGTATAAGAACAGAGCAAGAGACTCTGCGAAAACATTGTCTGACTAGTTTTGGAGTGATGGCATCTGTTTGAGGTGTTAGAGTGGCGTTGGAGCCAGTTATGGAACTTCGGAGCGAGGTAAGTCTCCTGTCTAACCCTGTGAGGGGAAATTTACACCGTAGGTGTTATATTCTTATGTGCTCTCATGTTGTGGGAGCTACACATATATGAGGTGACGAGTGTCTGTGCGCGTGCTAGAATTCCTGATTATGTCCAGGTAGACTTAGGTTCCTGCATGCTATAATTGTACTATTTGAGCCATCTTTGCTCGTTTAATTTCTTTATTTCGCGTTATGACTTGAGACTAGACTTACATAGGGTGATAGACTCGCTATTGTAGAGATGTGATGAGCTACTTATAATCCGCGGAATAATTAGTGCTTCCCTTATGCATTTCTCCCGCATTGTGCTTTTTTATCGCAAAGCTTTTCTTAAAGTTCATAACTCATGTTTATTCGTGAGTGGGGTCAAGGACCCGTTAAAGCTTCTTAATCTAATAGGATCTGGCTGATCGCCTCGGCAGGATTATGTACTACACTCTTATGGGAGCGCATTGTTCCCCTCGGCAGTATAATAGATGCATCTATGGTTCGTGTCGTTCGACCCTCGGCGATGTACACATTATTATGGGATCGGGTCGTACGTCTCGGCATTTTTATAAAATACTCTTATGGGATCGGGTCGTTCGCCTCGGCAGCATCGTGAGTAATATATGACAAGAAACCAGTGTATCTGTGTGTTTTCCTTATTTGAGTTACGACGACCTATCTGGCGAGGTCCATTTCATATATACTCCGGTTGAGGAGGTAACTGATAGTTTAGAGCTTGAATCTACTATTTAGAGGAGGATTGTACCACGTACATATATTTGTTTATACTGTTTATTACCATATCGTATATTTGTTTACTTCCTACTGTATTTGAGTTATTATACCACTAGTAAATGTCGATGTCGACCTCTCGTCACTACTTCTCTGGGGTTAGTCTAGATACTTACTGGGTACGCGTTGATTTACCTACTCATGCTACACTTGCTGCACTTATTATGCAGGTACATATATATATATATATACACACACACACACACACACATATATATATATATATATATAATAATAAACATCTGTCTGGAATACAAGTTAGGCAGGAGAATATAAATAACTCTAATGAAGACTCCGTATGCTGCGGATCGAAACATGGAATGCAACTCACCGTAAAGTCCATGCAACAGCCGCACCTTTGTGCCTAAAAGACCACCAAAGGTGCGGCTGTTGCATGGACTTTACGGTGAGTTGCATTCCATGTTACGATCCGCAGCATACGGAGTCTTCATTAGAGTTATTTATATTCTCCTGCCTAACTTGTATTCCAGACAGATGTTTATTATTATATATATATATATATATATGTGTGTGTGTGTGTGTGTGTATATATATATATATATGTACCTGCATAATAAGTGCAGCAAGTGTAGCATGAGTAGGTAAATCAACGCGTACCCAGTAAGTATCTAGACTAACCCCAGAGAAGTAGTGACGAGAGGTCGACATCGACATTTACTAGTGGTATAATAACTCAAATACAGTAGGAAGTAAACAAATATACGATATGGTAATAAACAGTATAAACAAATATATGTACGTGGTACAATCCTCCTCTAAATAGTAGATTCAAGCTCTAAACTATCAGTTACCTCCTCAACCGGAGTATATATGAAATGGACCTCGCCAGATAGGTCGTCGTAACTCAAATAAGGAAAACACACAGATACACTGGTTTCTTGTCATATATTACTCACGATGCTGCCGAGGCGAACGACCCGATCCCATAAGAGTATTTTATAAAAATGCCGAGACGTACGACCCGATCCCATAATAATGTGTACATCGCCGAGGGTCGAACGACACGAACCATAGATGCATCTATTATACTGCCGAGGGGAACAATGCGCTCCCATAAGAGTGTAGTACATAATCCTGCCGAGGCGATCAGCCAGATCCTATTAGATTAAGAAGCTTTAACGGGTCCTTGACCCCACTCACGAATAAACATGAGTTATGAACTTTAAGAAAAGCTTTGCGATAAAAAAGCACAATGCGGGAGAAATGCATAAGGGAAGCACTAATTATTCCGCGGATTATAAGTAGCTCATCACATCTCTACAATAGCGAGTCTATCACCCTATGTAAGTCTAGTCTCAAGTCATAACGCGAAATAAAGAAATTAAACGAGCAAAGATGGCTCAAATAGTACAATTATAGCATGCAGGAACCTAAGTCTACCTGGACATAATCAGGAATTCTAGCACGCGCACAGACACTCGTCACCTCATATATGTGTAGCTCCCACAACATGAGAGCACATAAGAATATAACACCTACGGTGTAAATTTCCCCTCACAGGGTTAGACAGGAGACTTACCTCGCTCCGAAGTTCCATAACTGGCTCCAACGCCACTCTAACACCTCAAACAGATGCCATCACTCCAAAACTAGTCAGACAATGTTTTCGCAGAGTCTCTTGCTCTGTTCTTATACTGTGGTATCAGAGCCAGCCCATCCTTTCGGAGGGAGGAACAATTTACTAAATATGTTTGAGTCATTTCAATCATCCTCTTCCATTGCAAAGATAAATATGTCCCCTGCTTTATATAAGACCTTGTCAAAAAAATATGATTACCTATATGAAGTAGATATCCTACCCGACGAACAGAAAGTAACCTCCATTGAACTACCCCTCATAAACCCTTACTCAGCCTTTTCCAAAATATCATTTGCACCATGGTCCCAAATTCGTTTCTTAGTCCAACACATACCAAAAGGAATCAAAGAATATGTTGCTGCCTCAAAACTTGACTAGCATCCTATTCTTGCCACTCGAGAGGAACAATTTATCACCTTTTAAATCCGAAATGATTTTCCAAAACAATGGAGAAATCATTGTTTTACCCATATCCATTTTGGTGCTATCTGAATCGCTTTAACATATCATGGAAGAAAAGGTCAACCTGTTGTTTATCGACTTTCTCTTCTAGATACAAGATACTATGAGTACCAACATGCCAATTTGGGTACTACTGAAGTTACCTTGAATGCTGGGACTGTCTTTATAGCTATCTTTCCAAATTTCTACATGCCCCCTTCATGACCCATACCTAATCAAAGCATTAAAAATCCAAGTCCAAATCCAGGGGGGCCCACAAGCCATAGATGCTATCCAAGCCACTCTTCATCACCAAATGGCGTGGCGGGTCCAAAATTGTGCAATGGATCTCTACCTTCCCGGAGGAGAAAATGCTTTACTCTTGAATATTGATGCGACCAAATACCCAGACAAATTTCCAGAGATGAGCTCATCAAAATCCTTCCTGATTCATGGATCACAAATTATGAAAAGTTAAGGTAACCAGAGGAATCTCTGCAATCTAGTGACACAACTTTTACCAAAAGAAATGACAAAACTATTTCCATAAGCTTTGACCATTCCCATCTCAAAAAACCCAATAAAACCATCTTTTCTTGCCAAATGATCCAACCCAAAGATACAGACCCTGACCCTGAAAGTGAAACCTTCTAGAATATACAAACTATCATGGAAGAACATGGTTGGTATCAACATTTCGACAAAGAGGACAGAAGAGTTTGGTGGTTCAAATGCCCCTTTATGGGACACTGCCCTTGGGATCTTGGTTGCAACTGTCAAGACTGTTTGGAAGATCCAATTGGAGAATATGATGAATACCACCTGTATCATTGGGAAAGATTTTGTCTCAACGAGACCAAACTAAAATCCAAGAAAAAGGGTAAAACCACTGAAAAGCAATTTCGAGCCAAATATGAAAATAAAGACCCTTCAATTGGCTCATTAAGCCATCCAAGTAAACATGAATTTCTTGTCAGTTACAAACCCCAGGAATTTCCAAAATAACCATAAAAATTCACTCCATGCTGGGAAGATAGTGAAACCACACCCAAATCCAAACTACGCTCAACTCATACCCCAGAATCCAAAAAGCCACCTGAACCTAAGACTTTACCAACTCAAAAAACCCCAAAGCCCACACAACCACATATATTCATGCTATGCCCTTCAAGCTCCAGTCATACCCAAGATTTTCCTTCACTTCAACCTTTTGAATAAGAGGGTATAATCTATGCACCAAAAATCACCAAGAAAAACATAGTGCTACCTACTGGAGAAAAACCCCCAATGATATCGAGGCAACAATGAACTGACAATTATAAAATTCCATCTTCCAAAACAAAGTGCTGAATAACATTGGCAACACCATAAAGAACGTCGCTCATACAAAAAAACAAAATGATGAGCAAAGTGGAAACAATTGAGAAAAAGGTGGAGCAGACATCGTCTCACCATGCAGGACTAATCAAAGCCCTGGAACTGCCATGACCCAAAATCCCAACCTGTCGTGATGGCGCCTATCTCGATACTAGGCAAGGCAAAAATTTCAATAAACCAAAACTTCTATTTAAGGTTGAAAATATAATATCTAAATACAATACAAACACTCCCCAAAACCTGGTGTCACTGAGTACATGAGCATCTAATATGAATACAAGTCTGGAAAATATAGTCTATAATAGTATGAGACCAAATACAGTAAATAAAGAGATAGAGAAGGAGAGACAAGGTCTGCGGAACACGACGGCTACCTCGAAATCTCATAAAAATCAACCGCGCGAAAGGATCAACACCCGCTATATCCGGGAACATCTGGATCTGTACACGAAGTGCAGGGTGTAATATGAGTACAACCGACTCAGCAAGTAATAATAATAAATAAGGAACTGAAGATAGTAACGAGCTACACAGTTATGGTTCATTTCCAGTAATTCCAGCAAAGAATAGACATGCTATCACATATGGTAGTTTAATGTCAAACTAATTTTTATACAGTTCATGTTCATGTAATCCGTATATCAACAATCTTTCAGAGATTTCACAACAATGACAGATAGCAACTAAGTGCAACAACAAATGGAAATCAAGTACAATCTCTTAGGACAACAATCACTTACTGGGCTCCCAGCCCTCATCACTCAATCTCAATGGGTACCCGCGCTCACTGGGGGTGTACAGACTCCGGAGGGGCTCCTACAGCCCAAGCGCTATAATCTGCACGGACAACTCACGTGCCATAATATAAATATCTGGATCCGCATGGCCAACTCACGTGCT
>AWOL01S0011322.1:67123-111779 GCA_000715115.1 Nicotiana otophora | reverse complement strand
CCTTAATTCCTTCACTGGACACTATATGTCCCAAGAATGCCACCGAACTAAGCCAGAACTCACACTTAGAGAATTTAGCATAAAGTCTCTCCTCTCTCAGCCTCTGTAATATAATACCCAAGTGTTGTGCATGCTCCTCCCGGCTATGTGGGTACACCAGAATATCATCAATAAATACCACGACAAATAAATCATGATATGGCTGAAATACACTATTCATCAAATGCATAAATGCTGCTGGGGCATTGGTTAGCTTAAAAGACATCACAAGAAATTCATAGTGGCCATAACGAGTCCTGAATGCCGTCTTTAGAATATCCGAATCCCGAATTTTCAACTGGTGATACCCAGACCTCAAATCAATTTTGGAGAACACCCTCGCTCCTTGAAGCTGGTCAAATAAATCATCAATACGCGGCAATGGATATTTATTCTTTATTGTAACTTTGTTCAACTACCTATAATCAATGTACACCCGCATAGTAGCATCTTTCTTTTTCACAAACAGAACTGGTGCACCCCAAGGTGACATACTAGGCCTAATAAACCCCTTTTCAAGGAGTTCTTGAAGTTGCTCTTTCAATTCTTTTAAATCAGCTGGTGTCATACGATACGGAGGAATAGAATTAGGCTGAGTGCCCTGCACCAATTCAATACCGAAATCAATATCCCTGTCGGGTGGCATACCCGGCAGGTCTGCAGGAAATACATCCGAAAGGTCTCGCACGACCGGTACTGAATCAATAAGAGGAGCATCTGCATCAACATCTCTCACAAATGCCAAATATGACAAGCATCCCTTTCCAACCATACGTTGGGCCTTCAAATAAGAAATTACCCTGCTAGGAACATGATCTAGAGAACCCCTCCATTCAACCTTTGGCAACCCTGGCATCGTCAACGTCACGATTTTTGCGTGACAGTCCAGAATAGCATGACATGGAGACAACCAATCCATGCACAGGATTACATCAAAATAAACCATACCGAGTAATAAGAGATCAACTCTAGTCTCCAGTTCCCCAAATGTTACCACACATGACCGTTACACACGATCCACAATAATAATATCGCCCACCGGTGTAGATACACAAACAAGTGAAACTAAGAACTCACATGGCATATCCAGATAATGAGCAAAATATGATGATACATATGAATAAGTGGAACCAGGGTCAAATAATATAGAGGCCTCCCTGTGGCACACTGAAACAATACTTATGATCACTGCGTCTGAGGCAACAACATCTGGCCTGGCAAGAAAAGCATAGAATCGAGCATGTCTGCCTACTAATCGCCCCCCCTCTTGGGCGACCCCTAGCTGCCTGAACCCCACCCGAGATGGTAGGGCGGGTGGTATAACTGATGGTGCTGGTGCCGTCGGTCGAGAAATCTGCTATGAAACCCCCACTCAACAGCCTAGGACACTCTTTCTTGAAATGACCAAATTCTCCGCACTCAAAACAACCCCTCCTTTGATAGAACTGCTGCTCCTGATAACCTGAGGGATGACCTGCAGAAGCCTGTACGGATGAGGCATGATAAGAAATTTGTGCTGGTAGTGCACTGAATGAAGACTGGCCTGAGTGAGCACTGTAAGAACCATGGCTAGCTGATGCACCACGATGAGCTGGACGACTCGTCTGAGCATGTATGTAAGAACGACCCTTACCACGGTGAAACTGACCCCCTGAAGGAACACCGCTGTAATCACCCGGACCACGAGGCATCTTAGCCTCTCTCTCTCCATGTTCCTGGCTACGAACCATCTCTATCTGCCGAGCAATGTCCACCACCTCATCAAAAGTAGCATCAAATACTCTCTCTCTAGTCATAAGTAACCGCAGCTGAAATGTGAGGCCATCAATGAACCTCTTAATCCTCTCCCTATCAGTGGGAACCAACCAGACTGCGTGACGAGCCAACTTAGAAAATCTCATCTTGTACCGCATCACAGACATATCACCCTGGCGAAGCTGCTCAAACCGTCTGCGTAGCTCTTCTCTGCGGGACTGAGGCACGAACGTCGCCAAAAAGACCACGGAGAACTGATGCCAAGTAAGGGGTGTTGCGCCAATAGGACTACGTCTCTCGTAAGTCTCCCACCATCTGAGTGCAGACCCAGAAAACTGAAAAGTAGTGAATGAGACCCCACTGGTCTCCAGAATACCCGCTGTCCGAAGCATCCGTTGACACCTATCTAGAAAATCCTGAGCATCCTCTAACTCCGTACCGCTAAATGATGGAGGTTGAAGCCTCTCAAATCTCTCAAGTCTCCTCTGCTCATCGTCTGCCATAACAGGAACTACCGGGGCCTGAGTAGCTGTAACCAGCTGGGCTGTTAGCACTCTACTAGAAAGTGAATTTTTCCTAAGGGTTCTACAGCCTCTCGAAGATAAGTACAGATGTCTCCGTACCAATCCGCAAGACTCTACTAAACCTGCTCATGACTCATGAGACCTACGTAACCTAGGCTCTGATACCAACTTGTCACGACCCAAAATCCCAACCTGTCGTGATGGTGCCTATCTCGATACTAGGCAAGCCGAAAATCTCAATAAACCAAAACTTCTCTTTAAGGTTGAAAATATAATATTTAAATACAATACAAACACTCCCCAAAACCTGGTGTCACTGAGTACATGAGCATCTAATATGAATACAAGTCTGGAAAATATAGTCTATAATAGTTTGAGACCAAATACGTAAACAAAGAGATAGAGAATGAGAGATAAGGTCTGCGGAACACGACGGCTACCTCAAAATCTCCTGAAAATCAACCGCGCAAAAGGATCAACACCCGCTATGTTCGGAAATACCTGGATCTGCACACGAAAGGCAAGGTATTGTATGCGTACAACCAACTCAGCAAGTAACAATAAAAAATAAGGAACTGAAGATAGTAACGAGCTACACAATTATGGTTCATTTCCAGTAATTCCAGCAAAGAATAGACATGCTATCAAAATTGGCAGTTTAATGTCAAACCAATTTTTATACAGTTCATGTTCATGTAATCCGTATATCAACAATCTTTCAGAGATTTCACAACAATAACAGATAGCAACTAAGTGCAACAACAAATGGAAATCAAGTACAATCTCTTAGGACAACAATCACTTACTGGGCTCCCAGCCCTCATCACTCCCTGGGATCCCACCCCTCATCACTCACTCTCAATGGGTACCCGTGCTCACTGGGGGTGTACAGACTCCGGAGGGGCTCCTACAGCCCAAGCGCTATAATCTGCACGGACAACTCACGTGCCATAATATAAATATCTGGATCCGCATGGCCAACTCACGTGCTACACGGCCAACTCACATGCTACACGGCCAACTCACGTGCTATAGTATAATATAAGGATCCGCACGGCTAACTCACGTGCTTCACGGCCAACTCATGTGCTATAGTATAATATAAGGATCCGCATAGCCAACTCACATGCTGCACGGACAACTCACATGCTATGATATCAATATCTCACAATCAGGCCCTCGGCCTCTCTCAGTCATAAATCTCTCCAGTCTCTTGGTCTCTCATTAATCATGAAATCATCCCAAAAAATAATAATATGATGTATCAATAATAATAACAGAGATTGAGATAAAATGTGCAAGTAAAAACTGAGACTGAGTACATATAGCATTTAGTAGGCAATTCAATAAGTACGCGACCTCTGTAGGTCCCAACAGTACTATCACATAGCCTAAGCATGATTTCTAACATGATTTATAGTCAAATCTTATCAACACATAGAGAGCATATAGCTAACAACAAATTATTCAACTTTACAGTTTTTCCGGGACGGACCAAGTCACAATTCCCTCGGTGCACTCCCACACACCGTCACCTAGCATGTGCGTCACCTCCAAAATAATCACATGATACCAAAATCCGGGGTTTAATACCCTCAGGACCATATTTAAAACTATTACTTACTTCAGAGCGTGAAATTCTTTACTCTGCTATGCCTTCGCCTCGCAAATCGGCCTCTGAATGCCTCGAATCTAGTCACAAATAATTCATTTTAGTCAATAAAATTTATTGGAATTAATTCCATAAGAAAATGCTAATTTTCCATAAAAACCCGAAATTTAGCTCAAAAATCGCCACGTCTTGGAACCCGACAAAAGTTACAAAATCTGAAAGCCCATTCAACCACGTGTCTACCCATACTAATTTTACCAAAATCCGACCTCAACTCGACCCTCAAATCTACAAATTGTATTTTCAAATTTCTAAGTTCCAATCTCCGATTTACACCATAAAATCATGTAATCTAGTCGGGTTATTCGATGATAATTCAATATTATGGAGTAGAAATAATCACAAGGGACTTACCTCAAGTTTTCCTTGAAAATATATCAAAAATTGCCTCTCCTCATGCTCCAATTTGTCAAAAATGGCGAATGGGACGAAGTCCCTATTTTTATAATTCTGCCCAGACTACCTCGGTTCTGCCTCGATCTTGGCCTTCGATCGAGGTCCTCGATCCTAGGCCTCGATCCCGAGCCTCGATCCTAGGCCTCGATCCTGTCCCTCAATCCTAGGCCTCGATCCTGGGCCTCGATCCTGGTCCTCGATCCTAGGCCTCGATCCTGGCTTTCGATCCTAGGCCTCGATCGTGGCTTTGATCCTGATCCTCGATCATGGCCCTCGACCCTGGCCTTCGATCATGTCTTCGACCCTGCCTTCGATCGTGGCCCTCGACCCTGGGCTCGATTATGGCTTCGATCGTGGCCCTCGACCCTGGGCTCGATCATGGCTTCGATCCCTGTTTTTAGAATTCTACCCAGACCACCTCGGTTCTGCCTCAATCTTGGCCTTCGATCAAGGTCCTCGATCCTAGGCCTCGATCCTGGCTCTCGATCCTAGTCCTCGATCCTAGGCCTCGATCCTGGCCCTCGATCCTAGGCCTCGATCGTGGTCCTCGATCCTTGTCCTCGACCCTGGCCCTCGATCGTGGCCCTCGACCCTGGGCTCAATCATGGCTTTGATCGTGGCCCTCGACCCTGGGCTCGATCATGGCTTCGATCGTGGCCCTCGACCCTGGGTTCGATCTGGGCTCACATACGGGCGAGATTTTTGGGCTCGATTCTGAGAGATGTCTGGGCTCGAATCTGGCAGAAGAAATTTCCAACGGAAGGAAATTGCAGCAGCTGTTGTAGTTTAATTTTTGATCCGTTAACCATCTGAAACTCACCTGAGGCCCTCGGGACCTCAACCAAATATACCAACAAGTCCTAAAATATCATACGAACTTAGTCGAATCCTCAAATCACCTCAAACAATGCTAAAACCATGAATTACGCCCCAATTCAAGCCTATTGAACTTTGAAATTTCTAATTTCTACAAATAACGCCGAAACCTATCAAATCACAATTGATTGACCTCAAATTTTTCACACAAGTCATAAATAACATAACATACCTATTAAAATTTTTAGAATCGGATTTTGACCCTGATATCAAAAAGTCAACCCCTCGGTCAAACTTCCCAAAAATTCAACTTTCGGCATTTCAAGTCTAATTCCTCTACGGACCTCCAAAAATTCTTCCGGACACGCTCCTAAGTCCGAAATCACCATACAAAGCTATTAGAATTATCAGAATCCGAATCCGAGGTCGTTTACACATAGGTCCATATCCGGTCCACTTTTCTAACTTAACTTTGTTTTTCAATTATGAGACTAAGTATCTCATTTTACTCTGAATTCCTTCCGTACCCGAACCAACTAATCCGATAAGTCATAAATCAATAGAAAGGCATAAATTGAGCAGTAAATAGGAAAATAGGGTTATAATATTCAAAACGACCGGCCGGGTCGTTATAGGAACTAAGGCTGAAAAATTTACAATATGAGATTTGTCCACTAGGAACTTCACTTTTCCGGTTCTTCCAACAACAACAAAAGGAGACAATTTCCATAAGGGAGCAAATTCAACTTTTGAGAAATGACCGCTTTGAGTCACAAAAAACCCCACTTTTCCCTTCCAAATTTACTTTCTACCCCATGTCGCCACAAGCATATTCCCCACCAAAATTGGACTACACCTTTTCTACTTTTTCTACTACCTCATAGAATCCTATCTATTTCACCCAACCCTTGAAAGAAGAACTTGAATTCGATATTGCAAAAATGGTTTGGGAAAGGAAAGATGCTTTTGCAGTCCAAAAACAAACCAAGAAAAGGCGAATCAGGGAGAAAGTTCAAAAGGGTCCAACCCCGAAAATCTGAAGATTTCTGATCAGAAGGCTCCAAACCTCTATGTCTCCCAGCCAAGATACATATTAGAAGGAGATACCACATGGTCGAAATCTCTAAATTCATCAGACGATGATACAATGGAAGATAGATCTCAGAGCAATGAATCCACAACAAACTTTTCCGAAGAAGACGATCCCCCAATATTTGTGAACCGTCCAAGAGACCCAGAAATATATGAAGTAGATGAGGATCAAGAAGGCATGACAGATGAACCAATCCTAGAAAGAAGACATGAGCCCGTGGCGTCAAAACGTGTTGGAACTGGCTTCCACACTTCCACCTTAGATGACATCAAGGTTTCAAAATGGTCTCAAAGGATTCAAGACTTCTATACTTGGATGGTGACCAAAAATTTGGTGGAACGAGAAAAGTATATCATCTTGTCAAAATTCACTTCACGATTCTCAGGAATCCTCAAAGATTGGTGGAACTCACTTGGGATTCAAGATAAAAATACTTTTCTTACTTCCTAGGACTTTTCCTATAACATCAGAAACCAATATGATATTTTCTGTGGAGATACTGGCCAAAGACAAGAAAAATGAGGAGATAACTCTTTGAGATGAAGTGTGTGTCATTCGACAGAAATGACATTGACAAGCATTTTCAAAAAATGGCAAAGATATACTTTGATATTGGTGGAGACATCAACCTAAAGCAAGCCTTTGTCTATTCCTTCCAAAGTTATTAGCAAGCCGAACCATGACTATCATCAAAGAAACAATTCAATCGATAACAATCCCACAGGTCGGCTACATCAGGAAAGCCATTTTCGTCGCAATGGATGACATTTGAATGAAGCGCTCTGTCCTAAAATAAATGATCCAACACAATCCAGTGATTTACAAAGCATTCCGCAAATCTGATCTGATCACCGGATCAGGATGTTCCTACCACACATCTAGGCGACGGAGAGGATTTCAGGAGGTTCCGATGTCCAAGAACTCCATACGGGAACTCAAGGTCCAGGAGGCACACGAAATATTTCAGATAAAGGAGGCCAGGAAATTTTCATAAAAAGAACATATGCTTTATTTTCCATAAGATTGGACATTTTGCAAGAAATTTTCTCCAATCGAGGAGATCTGTCAAACTCCTTGAAGAAATTGAAGATTACACTGGCATACATCTCGTAGGAGAAGAAGAACTTGAGTCCATATTCTCTATGGACTATGAGCCCACTGAAGAAACTTTATTCTCTCTTGATATATATGAAGATCATGGTGATGACCACTACCAAATTTCAGAACCAGTGGCCAAAGTCCCAGAAGAGATCAACTGTAATGCCCCGTAAACTTTCGCCAAGAAATTTAAGGGTTAGTGGTGCCAAGGTAGGCTAATGTATTGTATTTTCGAACTTATTGGGTTGAACAATGCATTGGGGGGTTGAATCATTTCGACCTCGTGAAGCCAACTCTGTAGCGCGCTAGACCGTGCTATATCCCTCGCGAAGCCAGGTTTGTAGCGTGCTAGACCGTGCTATATGCCTCGCGAAGCCTGGTATTTAGCTCACTATAGAGCGTGCCTAGCCTGGTCTGTAGCTCACGACAGAGCATGCCTAGCCTGGTATTTAGCTCGCTACAGACCGTGCCTAGCCTGGTCTATAGCCCGGTCCGGAATTTGGAGGGTTTTTATAACCCGACCCCCATTTCATTTAACTCGTTTAGGGTTCATATTCTTGGGGATTTTCTGGTGTTTTAGAGAGAGGGGAGAACAATTCTAGAGAGAGGAAAGGAAGGACTAAGGATTTTACTACTCTACCTTGAATCAAACCTTGAAATCGCATCAAAGGGTTGCTAGAGCTTCAAAGAGGTAGGAATTTATTTCCCCAATCCTTCAATTTCGAAATCTAACTAGAAATGGGTAATTAGTAAGATAATTCTTAGATGTGAGAGTATTAGTTATACATGCTTGTACCAGTAAGGTTGTAGGAAGATTTTTAAGTTCAAATGGGTAAAGATTGTTTTGAAAAATGGTAGAAAGCTTCAAAAACTTTAATTGAAGATTTGAAGGGCAATCCAATGTCGGAATTTGATAATTTTTACATGATTAAACTCGTATCGGAACAGGTGTTCGGATTTCGTGAGTTTTTCCGGGATTCGAAACGTGGGTCCAACTGGCAATTTTTAAAATGTATTTTGGATTTTAATACGGAATATTAGTAATTTCATATGGAATTAATTCCTACGATACGTATTGAGTATATTGAATTATTTGTGACTAGATTTGAAGTGTTCAAACACAAATTCGCGAGGCATAGGTTTATTGGAATCTTGAATTTGGTTGCGATGCAAGGTAAGTATCTTGCCTAACCTTGAGTGGGGGAATTACCCCTTAGGCATTGAGTCTTACGTGAAAATTGTATAATTGAAAATCATGTACGCGAGGTGACGAGTACGTACTTGGTTTATATGTGCATATTATATCGGTTGAAATTCATAGACGTTCTTAAGTATTAAATTGAAAAATTGTTGTAACTTATTAAATCCCTCATTTGTCATGCCTCATTCCTTGTTTGTCGGGGTTGTTTTTATATGATAATTTGGTGTCATTGCCACTTGAATTTTATGTGAACTCTGTATTTGTTTGAGTTGTCATTTTTATGAAAAACACTTTCATTATTGATTTTACCTACAGATAATTTAAATGGAAAATTTAGTTAATAATATGAATAAATATATTTATTTCTTGAAGTTGCGATTTAAAAGAGGTGTTATTCCTTGATGAATTACTTTTCAGTTCACGTTGTTGAAATTTTGGTATTGAATTATAAAGGCCGTGAATCATATTGAGGCAAAGTGCCCAATTGTGAACTATTATTCGGTTGAGTTGTTCACTCCCGAACATTTTGTTAAGATGTTGTACACATTATGATCGAGTCGTGAGTGCCTTATTGTGGAAAGATAATGTATTGTCGATTTCTGTGATATATTATAATATTTGAGTACTTGATATGCAATTTGTGATATGTTGTAAGATTTGAGCACTTGATGTGCAATTTGTGATATGTTGTAATATTTGAGCTCTTGATGTGCAATAAGTGATATGTTGTAATATTTGAGCACTTGATGTGCAATTTGTGATATGTTATGATATGTGAGCACTTGAGGTGCAAGTTGTATTATGTTGTGATATTTGGGCACGTGAGGTGCGATTTGTAAAATATTGTGATATTGATAAGCATGCAGTGATATAAGATCAGGGTGTTGAAACACATGCGGTGAGATAAGGGTGATTTGAAACGCGTGGCTAGTAGGGGAACTACTAGAAGTCATGCGGTGTGATAAGGGTGGATAAAACGCGGGATGCTATATCGAAAAAAATAATTTCTTTAAAAAATTGAAATGTGAAGGCTCCCGCGGTGATATAAGGAAATAGGATATTGTAAATGTATTTATGATTTGGGACTACGAGGCGGTACCTCGGGAGTGCCCTGTTGATATTGTTTTATTTATGTTCTTGTCTAGGGTGATTTTGTTTCATTTAATATATAAATTCTTGTCTTCTTCTGTGATGTACTAGTTGACTTTATTAATATGTGTTTTGTGCTCCTAGTTGTATTGTGTTGGCTTTGGCTTTTTAGCAAGAGACTCTAAAGAAGTATATTTCTGGTTTCTCTTACTGATGTTCGATGATTGAGTTGATCTAAATAAAAAAAATTATTATTATATTTTAAATTAAATAGTTTTACATCTAAATCAGTAGTTTATCTGATGCTTTAATTTAAGTGCAATGTTATTTTCTTCACCCAAATAATTTCTAAAATAAATTCATTTCTTTGTTGATTTCTTACTTGATTTAAAAATTATAAACCCACTTTAGCGGAAATAAATTAATCATGTGGATCTTATGTACATTGATATTATTGGCACATGAGTTGTCCGTGCAGTTATGATAGAAATATGGGCACAAGGTGTCGTGGAAATATGGAAGTGGGTTGAGACCCATATGTTTATGATTTTGAAATGAGGTGTCACATGGTGACTTTTATTTAAAAGAATTATATTCAAAATATTATTTCAATGAATTATATTCGAAAGATATTTATTTGAAAGAATTATATTTGAAAGATATTTATTTGAAAGAATTATATTTGAAAGATATTTATTTGAAGGAAGTATAATCGAAATATATTTATTGGTAAGGATTATATTCTAAAAATTTTTATTTTGAAAAACTTTTAGGTGAAAGATTTATAATTGAAGGACTTGATTAAATGGTTGTACTTGTATTCATTATTTGTTGAGCAATATTTATGGGGTTCTTGTTGTCCTGCTGTTTATATCACTAGTTGATTATTGTTGCTATCATTGCTATTTGTTTCTTATTATTTTTGTATGCCATATTACACAGGTTATTAGACTAGTGAGTGTCTTGACTGTACCTCGTCACTACTCCACCGAGGTTAGTCTTGATACTTACTGGGTACCGACTGTGGTGTACTCATACTACACTTCTGCACATTTTTGTACAGAGCTAGGTTTTGGAGATATCAGACTTGGACAGAGTTAGAGTGTGATCGCAAGGACTTAAGGTAGATCTATTTGGTCGTTGCATTCGCTTGGAGTCTTTCCATTTTATTGTACTGTCAACTCTATTTTGAATAGTATTGTATATTCGATCCTTG
The DNA here is from genome assembly GCA_000715115.1 of Nicotiana otophora. Classification (NCBI taxonomy): domain Eukaryota; kingdom Viridiplantae; phylum Streptophyta; class Magnoliopsida; order Solanales; family Solanaceae; genus Nicotiana; species Nicotiana otophora. The sequence continues at coordinate 100,880 of AWOL01S0011322.1, read as the reverse complement.
AAATCATTGCATGTATTCAGTTAGAGTTCGTGACTCAGTATTACCAGTCTTTGGAGGTTTTCATAATTGATTCCGCTGTTGGTTTTTGGAACCTGTATTGAATTCAAAAAAGAAAATGGCTTGAAATGTAATTGTAATTGGCTTACCTAGTCTTAGAGACTAGGTGCCATCACGACGCCTGTGGTGGGATTTTGGGTCGTGACAAGTTGGTATCAAAGCCCTAGGTTCATAGGTTCTACGAGTCACGAACGAGTTTAGTAGAATCTTGCGGATCGGTACGGAGACGTCTGTATTTATCTTCGAGAGGTTACAAAATTAGTAGGAAAATTTCCACTTCTTTCATTCCTTTTCGTGCGGCATTTATTCAGCTTGAAGCATATATCTTATGTTCTTTTGCATCCACTCGGGTATGAAATTGCGCACTCGGTATCAACTATGCGTCATCGGTTCATGATACTACAGAGGGGTTATAAGGGATCCAAGGTTGCTCAACCATTGTTACCACGTGTTGTCCAGATCAAGGATGCGAAAGTATTGAGAGATCATTCAGTTGTGCACATAAGGGTGCAACAGGTTCAGACATCTGGTTGATAAGTACGATCTTAAGAAGGTTTAATTAGTTGCCTAATCGTCATAATTATGGTAGGGTCACGTGGTGGATGTAGTTCTGAAGATAGTTGGTCGTATTAAAGACTATGTGGTTCGTATGGGATTTCCATTTAGTGAAGGGTACATACTAGCAGTCAAGGCACTGGAGGAAACGAGTTTAACTTTCATGAGGATGACATGCGCCAAATAAATGACTTGAGGTGTCTTATGACTGGTGTTGTACGAGCGGTGAAGTTTAGTATTGTGGATCGTCGGAATGTTTCCTATGGCTTCGCGCCAAGAGAAGGGAGCACACTCTCAACAATCAGATTGCGGGGTCATGTGTTATATAAGTTTTGGCCTGAGATGTATTTATGTGGTAATGAAAGGTTCTACGAAACTTGTATATGATTAAGAGCTGAGATTTGTATGGGATGATGATGGGACTTGCGGTATTCCCACGCCCTTAATAATTCTACATTTCAGTATCAGCGGGGTCACGAAAATAATATTAGAATACTCGGGGTGCTCCAGTAATTTCTTTTAATGCACCACCGGCACGGAGTTCCTATAATGGTTATTCCAGTTATCGAGCACAGGCTCAATATGAGCAACAAAACCCGCATAGGGGTTGTTCTCAGTTTGGTGATACTAGGCACATCATGAGAGATTGTCCCAGACTTGGGAGAGGCGGATTTCATCAGAATACTCAGGCTACATGCTCTATTCCAGTTACTACCCCACATGCACAGTCAGTTAGGGGTGGATGACAGGCGGGTAGGAGGCGCCCTAGAGGGGGAGGCCCAACCCGTTGATATATTTACTATGGTGTGGCTGAGGCCACCACACCAGATGATGTTGTTACAGGTACGATCCCGATTTGTTATAAAGGGATATTTCTCCTTAATTTGATTCGGTTCTGAATATTGAGGCGAGTCCTCCTTATATGCTCCATTCATGAGTGAACTTCGTAATCGTGAAATCTACTTATGTGAATACTCATGTTGGGATATTATATGGAGATAGCTATGACCATCATTATGTGTTGGTACTAAAAATAGCGTAAGGCTAAAAGTGACTTTTGTTAATCATTTTGGTGAGTATGATGTAATTTCCAGATAATTGATTCAATTATGAATTATGTGCCCTACCGGTATGAGGGTTCATTATGTGTTGTGATTTTATTTAACGGAAATTATTTAAAAGAAGAAAATGGAATGTTTCGATTGGCACGATGTGCATATTACTTGTGATTTAGAACTGAGGACGAGATCCTTGCATTTTAATATGATTTGATATGTTTAAACTGGGCTACGAGCCGCGGTGGATGTTATATAAGGACGTGATCCTTGTGATGAAAATTTATGTGTTTAAATTATCCCTTGTGAAATTAAATTTGTACTATAGTACTTATAGGGAGTCATGCATGTTAGGCTTATTTGAAAATTCTTGTATGAATTTCTCTGTGCATAATTTGCCAAATTCGTGTTATAGTTATTGAGTTTTAGCCTACGAGGTGGGTGCCCAGGTGGCGTTAAATGTGACTCGTCAATTCAGGTAAATAATTATGAGGACTTCATGCCTCGTGTCTCATTGTTAGTAAAGTGGAGGTTTGAAACGAGATTTTTGTTAACATGAGGTTAATTGGCGATGTTGTAATTGATTATGAATAGATATTAAGACCAGAGATGTGGTTATGGGCATACATATGATTTGTGCGTGGGCACGAGTTGCTACAGCCAGTTGAAGGCTCAAACATGTCAAAGAAGAATCATCATTCAATGGTCAAATATATCGGGTAGGAAATTTTATGGTCATATGCTAGCACATCTTAAGGTAATTGTTAAAGGTAGCCAAAGGTCTAGTTTGGTTGTTCGGCGTAGAAATTTAGAGTTGACGAAAATGAACGGGTTATTCTCACAATTCTCTCTATGGATTTATTGGGTGAATTGCTAATAAAGGTAAAATATGTGTAGTCACATTGGTCCTTACGCAATCTGAAGAAAATAGGCCAAACTACGAGCATGATGTTTCCCCTATCATTGTCCTCTATGTACCCGGTGTTTCATGTGTCTATGTCTAAGAAGGTAGTTGGAAATCCTTTATCCATCATTCCGGTGGAAGCTAGTGGAGTTGAAGTAAATGGATAATTGGCCTATGAGAGGTACTTAATTGTCATCCTTGTTAGATAAGTCCGAAAGCTGAGATTTGCCTCTGTCGAGTGTTATGGAGAAGTATGTGAGTCGAAGAGGCCACCCCGAAGGCAGAAAGTGTTTATGCTTGATTGTATAGTCAAATGATTGTGGATCGAAAGGTACTTCTATGTGTTATGATTCAAATAGGTACAGTTCATGTCCATATGCCACTTTTGTTATGTAATGTCAATAATGTTAAAATTTGTGTTATTAGTATATTGTGATGCTTTATCGAGTTATGGATGTGTTGTTAGAAGTGGTTTTGGTATTTCTCTGGCAGATGGATAGGTCCAAATACAGAGGAGACTCTGCCGAAAATTCTAAAAAATTTGGAAGTTAGTCAAATTTGGGAGCCTGAGACGTGTGAGAGAAGAGATGTGTTATGTTAGGTGTTTGGGGCGGACTTTAATTCTCATTCGAGGACGAATGATCCTAAGCGGGGGAGAATGTAATGCCCCGTAAACTTTCGCCAAGAAATTTAAGGTTTCATGGTGCCAAGGTAGGCTAATGTATTATATTTTCGGACTTATTGGGTTGAACAGTGCGTTGGGGAGTTGAATCATTTCGACCTCGCGAAGCCAGGTCTGTAGCGCGCTAAACCATGCTATATCCCTTGCGAAGACAGGTCTGTAGCGCGCTAGACCGTGCTATATCCTTCGCGAAGCCTGGTATTTAGCTCGCTACAGAGCGTGCCTAGCCTGGTACTTAGCTCGCTACAGAGCGTGCCTAGCCTGGTACTTAGCTTGCTACAGAGTGTTCCTAGCCTGATTTGTAGCCCGGTCCGAAATTTGGAGGGTTTTTATAACCCGACCCCCATTTCATTTAACTCGTTTAGGGTTCATATTCTTGGGTATTTTCTGGTGCATTAGATAAAGGGGAGAGGAATTCTAGAGAGAGGAAAGGAAGTACTAAGGATTTCACTACTCCACCTTGAATCAAACCTTGAGATCGCATCAAAGGGTTGCTAGAGCTTCAAAGAGGTAAGAATTTATTTCCCCAATCCTTCAATTTCGAAATCCAATTAGAAATGGGTAATTAGTAAGATGATTCTTGGATGTGAGAGTATTAGTTATACATGCTTGTACCAATAAGGTTGTGGGAAGATTTTTAAGTTCAAATGGGTAAAGATTGGGTTGAAAAATGGTAGAAATCTTCAAAGACTTTAATTGAAGATTTGAAGGGCAATCCAATGTCGGAATTCGATAATATTTATATGGTTGAACTCGTATCTGAATGTGTGTTCGGATTTCGTGAGTTTTTCGGGATTCAAAATGTGGGTCCCACTATCGATTTTTAAAATGAATTTCAGATTTTAATACGAAATATTAGTAATTTCATATGGAATTAATTCTTACGATTCGTATTGAGTATATTGAATTGTTTGTGACTAAATTTGAAGTGTTCGGACATGAATTTGCGAGGCATAGGTTTATTGAAATCTTGAATTTGGTTGCGAAGGGAGGTAAGTGTAATGACCCAACCGGCCATGTTTACTTTTAGAACCTCGTTCCTCTAAATAACACTCCCCGTATGTGATTTTATAAATTTATGACTTGCGGGGATGGTTGGTTCGGGATTTAGAAGTTTTCGAGTTGAAATCGGAACATTTGGTTCCTTAAGTTGGCCTTAAAATGCTAAGTGTGACTTCGGTCAATATTTTGAGAAAACAACCCCAGAATAGAATTTTGATAATTCCAACAGCTCCGTATGGTGATTTTGGACTTAGGAGCGTGTTCGGAATTATATTTGGAAATCCGTAGTTAAATTAGACTTGAAATAGCTAAAATAGAAATTTAAGTTTAGAAGTTTAACCGGGAGTTGACTTTTCGATATCGGGGTTGGAATCCAGTTCCGAAAAATTTCATAGTTCCGTTATGTCATTTATGACTTGCATGCAAAATTTGAGGTCAATCGGACTTGATTCGATAGGTTTCGACATCGAATGTAAAAGTTGGAAATTCTTAAGTTTCATTAAGCTTGAATTGGGGTGTGATTTGTTATTTTGGCGTTATTTGATGTGATTTGAGGTTTCAAATAAGTTCGTATGATATTTTAGGACTTGTTGGTGTATTTGGTTAAGGTCCCAAGGATCTCGGGTGATTTTCGGATGGTTAACAGATCAAAAATAAATGGGACTTAAACAGCTGCTGCAAAAGCTGTTGCAAATGTTCTTCTGCCCAGAAATCGAGCCCAAAAACCGAAGGCCATAAATCGAGCCCAGAAGTCGAGCCCAAAAACCGAAGGCCAGAAATCGAGCCCAAACATAAGCCCAGAAATTGAGCCGAGGATCGAAGGCAAATCTCGAGGGCCATGATTGAAGAAGGCTCGAGGGCCATGATCGAAGGCAGGCTCGAGGGCCATGATCGAAGAAGGCTCGAGGGCCATAATCGAAGGCACGCTCGAGAGCCATAATCGAAGGTAGGCTAGAGAGCCATGATCGAAGGCAAAGCTCGAGGGCCATGATCAAAGCCACGATCGAGGCCCAGGATCGAGGCCATGATCGAGGCAGGACCAAGGGCTGCCTGGGCAGAATTATAAAGGAGGGGATTTCGTCCCATTCGCTATTTTTGATAAATTGGAGCTTGAGCAAAGGTGTTTATTGATAAATTTTCAACGAAAAATATTGGGGTAAGTGATTCTAACTCGAATTTGGTTAATATACACGAATATATCATTGTTTTCACCATTTAATTAGTGTTTTGAGATTGAAATTTGGGCAAAACTTTAGAAATCTAATAGAAATGAATTTTTGAGATTTCGGTGTTGATTCGGAGTCGGATTTGAGTGAAACTGGTATGGTTGGACTCGTAATTGAATGGGTTGTTGGATTTTGTAAGTTTTGTTAGATTCCGAGATGTGGGCCCCACAGGCAATTTTTGAGCTAATTTCGGATCTTATTGAAAAATGTAGTATGTTCTTATGAAATTGATTCCTATAAATTTTGTAGACTGTATCGAATTAATTGTGACAAGATTTGAGTCGATCGGAGTGGGAAAATCGAGGAAAAGGCATACTACTTGATTAAATTGGAGCAAGTCGAGGTAAGTGACTTGTCTAACCTTGTGTGGGAGAAATTTTCCCTATGATTGGTATTGAAGTGATAAATTAAAATATGTTGAAAGTCGTGTACACACGGTGACGAGTGTGTACACGGGCTAAATGTGAAAGATTATGTCTTTAAATTGTGTAGATCGTTGTTGCATAGTAATTAAATAATTTTTCCTTGTTATATTCTTCATCATCGATTTAAATGTTTATATTTTTAAATTTGCTTGACCTTTTCCTGCTAATTGTTTTACCTGTTTAGTTGAAACTTGATTTCTTTTATTCTGTGCATTATTGAAGGTTGATTTTTTTAAAATTAAATATTATTAATATGAATTATTTAATATTTTAAATTTGGTATTGAAGCAACGTACAAAACTTTTGAAATACTATTTTGTTGAGTTATTTATCCACGAATATTTTTGTGAGATTTCGTACTCATTGTGATGGAGCCGTGGGCTCTTTATTGTGAAAACATATTGTTGTTGATTTATTTTGGCAAATTAAAATATTTGGGCACTTGAGGTGCAAATTGTGATATTGTGATATTGATACGCATGCGGTAGTATAAGGTCTGGGTATTGAAACGCATGCGATGGTATAAGGTCTGGGTATTGAAATGCATGCGGTGAGATAAGGGTGGCTTGATACGTGTGACTAGTAGGAAAAACTACTAGAAATCATGCTGTGTGATAAGGATGGCTAAAACGCGGGATGCTATTTCGGGAAAAATATTTTCTTTAAAATAAATTGTGAAGGCTCCCGCGGTGGTATAAGGAAATGAGATATTGTGAATTTATTTATGATTTGGGACTACGAGGCGGTACCTCGGGAGTGCCCTTGTTGATATTGATTTATGGCCGCAATTGCCTTTGATTATTGTTGTGAATTTTCTTAAAGTTGAAAAGAATTCTGTTTTGTTTCCGCGAGGTATTGGTTGCCATTATTTGGTGTAATTAAATGATAACCTACTACTTGACTCATTTCCATTGTCATTTTATCTTATTATATTGTTAAACATTTTACCATGCCATTATTTATTTTTCTAGTAGGGCCTGACCTGACCTCGTCACTACTCTACCGAGGTTAGGCTTGGCACTTACTGGGTACCGCTGTGGTGTACTCATACTACGCTTCTGCACATCGTTTTGTGCAGATCCAGGTATATCTTATCAGATCAGGCATCAGTAAACTAGTTGTACGAGGAGACTTCGAGATATATCTGCCAGCGTCCGCAGACTCCGGAGTCCCTTTCTATATTACTATGTTGTTTTCCTTATTTTCTATAGACTCTGATGTATAGAGACATAGAGAATAAATTCTTAGAAGCTTGTGACTTATTTCTACCGGGTTTTGGGAGTTGAAATTATTTGAATTGTAGTTTATTTATTTCAGATATCTATTATCATTCCGCATTGATAGGCTTACCTAGTCTTAGAGACTAGGTGCCATCATGACCTCCTACAAAGGGAATTTGGGGTCATGACAAGTTGGTATCAGAGCTCTAGATTCATAGGTGTTATGAGTGACAAGTAGGTGTACTTATCTTCAGGAGGCTATGGAACTGTTAGGAAAATATTCACTTCTTTGATTCCTTATCGTGCGTAATTTTTGAATTCAAAGTTCTAAACCATTATCTTGTATTCTCTCACAGATGGTGAGGACACACACAACTGGATCTGATGAACAGACACCCGCGCCCCCTGTTGGAGTCGCAAGAGGACGGGGTCGGGGCAGAGGCCGAGCCAGAGGCCAAAGAAGACCACGTGGTGCAACTAGACACCTACACGAGCTGCTGCGGCCGAGCCACCAGTAGCTCCAGTTAGAGAACAGGCACCTGAGATGCCTGTTACTACTCTTGCAGTCTAGCTCAGGCAGGGTTAATTCCACTTGCTCCTGCCACATCTCAGGCCGGGGGAGGATCACAGTCTCCCGCCGCCCGTACTCTAGAGCCACGGGCCCAAGTTGACCATGCCCCAGAGGTTATACCAGTGCAGCCAGTTGTCCCAGTTCGACCTGAGATTAGGACAGCAGTTTTAGAGGGGGACCAGCTCAGGCTCGAGAGGTACAAGAAGTACCACCCTCCCACTTTCAGCGGTTTAGCTTCAGAGGATGCTCAGGGTTTTCTGGAGGAATGTCACCGTATCCTTCGTACTATGGGTATTATGGATTCTAGTGAGGTTTCTTTCACGGCATTCCAGTTTAGAGGAGCAGCTTACCAGTGGTGGCTGGCATATGAGTTGGATAGTCCCGCTGATGCATCTTCACTCACCTGGACTCAATTTTCAGATATGTTCTTAAGGGAGTATGTTCCTCAGAGTCTTAGAAATGCATGGCACGCAGAGTTTGAGCAGTTGTGCTAGAGTTCTATGACCGTGTCAGAGTATGCGGTCCGATTTAGTGAGTTGTGTAGGCATGCACCAATCTTAGTTGCTACTGTTCGAGAGCGGGTTCACAGATTTATTGAGGGTCTCCACCCTAGTATAAGATTCAGTATGGCTCGAGAGCTAGAGATGAACATCACATACCAACAGGTGGTGTCAATTGCTAGGAGATTGGAAGGTATGCAGACTCAGGAGACCCCGAGATTCTGGCACATATAATAATTCTCGTATCCCAGTTGCAGCCTGTCATGGTAGAGGTTATGTGATCCGTCCTATTCATTCAGCACTTCCATCTTCCAGTGGTATTCCGGATACTCCCAAATCTCAGGTTCCATATTATGCACCACCAGTGTCTACTGTACCTCATATACAGGGTGCTTTCAATGGGCAGTCTAGTCGATCAGGCCCGAGCCAGTCCCAGCAGCCACGTCCTCCGAGGGCTTGTTTTGAGTGTGGTGACACTCTTCATAAAATGAGAGATTGCCCCAGATTTAGGAGGGGTGCACCTCCACAGATTTCTCAGGACCCTCAGGCTTCTCAGGCCATGATTAATGCACCAGTTGTCACTCCACCTGCATAGCCAGCTAGAGGTGGAGGTCGGACAGGTAGAGGTCTCCCTAGAGGGCGAGGTCAGGCCAGATATTATGCCCTTCCTGATAGGACGGAGGCCTTTGTATCCGATTCTATTATCACATGTATTATTCTAGTCTGTCATATAGATACATCAGTCTTATTTGATCCAGACTCTACTTATTCTTATGTGTCATCTTATTTTGCCCCGTATTTGGGCGTATCACGTGATTCCTTGAGTTCTTTTGTTTATGTATCTACACCCGTGGGTGAATCTATTATTGTGGACCGTGTGTATCGGTCGTTTTTAATTATTATCATTAATTTTGAGACCAGAGCTGATTTATTATTTCTCAGTATGGTAGATTTTGATATTATTTTGGGCATGGACTTGTTGTCGCCCTATCACTCTATTCTTGATTTTTATGCCAAGACGCTGACGTCGGCTATGTCAGGTCTACCACAGCTAGAGTGGAGAGGTACCTCAGATCATGTTCCTACCAGGGTTGTTTCATTTCTTAAAGCTCAATGAATGGTTGAGAAGGGGTTTGATGCATATCTGGCCTATGTGAGAGATGTTAGTATTGATACTCCTACCGTGGAGTCGGTTCCTGTAGTAAGGGATTTTCCTGATGTATTTCCAGCGGATCTTCCGGGTATGCCACCTGACAGGGATATTGAATTTGGCATTGATTTGTTATCGGGCACTCAGCCCATTTCTATTCCACCATATCGTATGGCCCCAGCGGAGTTGAAAGAATTAAAAGAACAGTTATAGGAATTGCTTGATAAGGGCTTCATTCGGCCCAGTGTATCGTCTTGGGGTGCTCCTATCTTATTTTTGAAGAAGAAGGATGGTTTTATGCGAATGTGTATTGATTACTGTCAGTTGAACAAGGTTACAGTGAAGAACATGTATCCATTACCACGTATTGATGACCTATTTGATCAGCTTCAGGGTGCCAGGGTATTCTCTAAAATTGACTTGCGTTCAGGCTATCATCAGTTGAATATTCGGGAACCCGATATCCCGAAGACTGCTTTTAGGACTCGGTATGGTCATTATGAGTTCCTTGTAATGTCATTCGGGCTAACCAACGCCTCAACAATATTTATGCACTTAATGAAAAGTGTATTTCAGCCGTATCTTGATTCTTTCATCATTGTGTTTATTGACGACATTTTGGTGTACTCCCTGAGTCGGGAAGATCGTGAACAACACCTGAGGACTGTGCTTCAGACTTTGAGAGAAAAGAAGTTATATGTAAAATTTTCAAAGTGTGAATTTTGACTTGATTCAGTGGGATTTGTGGATCATATAGTTTCGTGCGAGGGGATCAAGGTAGATTCGAAGAAGATTGAGGAAAATACAGAGTTGGTCCAGACTGTCCTCAGCTACGGAGATCCGGAGTTTCCTTGGTTTGGAAGGGTATTATCGTCGATTTGTAGAGGGTTTATCTTCTATTGCTACATCTATGACCAAATTGACCCAGAAAGGTGCTCCGTTCAGGTGGACCGAGGAATGTGAGGAGAGCTTCCAAAAGCTCAAGACAACTTTGATTACAGCCCCAGTGTTGGTATTACCTACAGGTTTAGGGTCTTATACTGTGTATTGTAATGCGTCGCGTATTGGTCTCGACACAGTGTTAATGCAAAATGATAGGGTGATTGCCTATGCGTCCAGATAGTTAAAGGTACATGAGAAGAGTTATCCGATCCATGACCTTGAGTTGGCAGCTATTGTTCATGCCTTGAAGATTTGGCGGCATTATTTATACGGTGTCCATTGTGAGGTCTATACCGATCACCGGAGTCTACAGCATCTGTTTAAATAGAAGGATCTTAATTTGCGGTAGCGAAGATGGTTGGAGTTGCTTAAGGATTATAATATTACCATTCTCTATCATTCCAGAAAGGCCAATGTAGTGGACGATGCCTTGAGTCATAAGGCGGAGAGTTTGGGTAGCTTAGCATATTCACTAGTAGCAGAAAGGCCTTTAGCCTTGGATGTTCAGGCCTTGGCCAACCAGTTTGTCAGGTTGGATATTTCCAAGCCGAGCCGAGTTTTGGCTTGTGTGGTTTCTCAGTCTTCTCTTTATGATCATATCGGAGAGCGTCAGTACGATGACCCCCATCTGCGATACAGTTCAGCACGGTGATACCAAGGAAGTCACTATTGGAGATGACGGTGTATTATGGATGCAGGGCAGGCTATGTGTGCCTAATATAGATCGTTTGCCTGAGTTGATTCTCCAAGAGGCTCACAGTTCGCGGTACTCCATTCATCCGAGTGCTACAAAGATGTTTCAAGACCTAATATAGCACTATTGGTGAAGGCGGATGAAGAAAGAGATAGTGGAGTATGCAACTCGATGTATCAACTATCAGCAGGTAAAATATGAGCATCAGTGATCGGGTGGATTGCTTTAGAAGTTAGAGATTCCAGAATGGAAATGGGAGCGGATTATTATGGATTTTGTTGTTGGACTTCCACGGACTAAGCGGAAGTTTGATGTAGTTTGGGTGATTGTGAATAGAATGACCACGTCAGCTCATTTTATTCATGTGATGACTACCTATTCTTCCAAGCAGTTGGCTCAAGTCTATATTAGCGAGATTGTCAGACTTCATGGCGTACCAGTATCTATCATCTCTGACCGGGGTACACAGTTTACATCATGGTTTTGGAGGGTTGTACAGTGAGAGTTGGGTACTCGCGTGGAGTTGAGTACAATCACCCTCAGACAGACGGGCAGTCCGAACGCACTATTTAGATATTGGAGGATATGCTTCGTGCGTGTGTGATAGATTTTAGGGGTGCTTGGGACCAGTTCTTACCACTTGCAGAGTTTTCTTACAATAACAGTTACCAGTCGAGCATTCAGATGGCTCTGTATGAAGCCTTGTATGGTAGGCGGTGCCGGTCTTCAGTGGGTTAGTTCGAACCGGGCGAGGCTAGGCTATTGGGTACAGACTTGGTTCAGGATGCCTTGAAAAAGGTTAAATTGATTCAGGATCGACTTCGTACAGCCCAATCTAGACAGAAGAGTTATGCGGATCGGAAGGTTCATGATGTTGCATTCATGGTTGGTGAGCGGGTCCTGCTCCGAGTTTCGCCTATGAAGGGTGTGATGAGATTCGGGAAGAAGGGCAAGTTGAGCCCTAGGTATATTGGGACTTTTGAGATTCTTGAGAGAGTTGGAGAGGCGGTTTACAGATTTACAATACCACCTAGTCTCTCTCCAGTTCATCCAGTATTCCATGTTTCTATGCTCCGGAAGTATCACGATGATCCATCTCATGTGTTAGACTTCAGTTCAGTTCAGTTGGACAAGTATCTATCTTATGTTGAGAAACCAGTGGCTATTTTAGATAGGGAGGTTCGAAAGCTGAGGTCAAAGAACATTGCTTCCGTGATGGTTCAATGGAGGGGTCATCAAGTTGAGGAGGCGACTTGGGAGACCGAGCACGATATGCGCAGCCGTTATCCTCATCTTTTCACCAATCCAAGTATAATTATAAACCCATTCGAGGACGAATGTTTGTTTAAGAGGTGGAGAATATAATGACCCAACCGGTCATTTTTACTTTTAGAACCCCATTCCCCTAAATAAAACTCCCTGTATGTGCTTTTATAAATTTATGACTTGCGGGGATGGTTGGTTCGGGATTTGGAAGTGTTCGGGTTGAAATCGGAACACTTGGTTCTTTAAGTTGGCCTTAAAATGCTAAGTTTGACTTCGGTCAACATTTTGAGAAAATGACCCCGGAATAGAATTTTGATGATTCCAACAGCTCCGTATGGTGATTTTGGACTTAGGAGCATATTCAGAATTTTATTTAGAAGTCCGTAGTTAAATTAGGCTTGAAATGGCTAAAATAGAAATTTAAATTTAGAAGTTTGATTGGGGAGTTGACTTTTTGATATCGGGGTCAGAATCCAGTTCCAAAATATTTCATAGCTCTGTTATGTCATTTATGACTTGCATGCAAAATTTAAGGTCAATCGGACTTGATTCGATAGGTTTCGACATCGAATGTAGAAGTTGGAAATTCTTAAGTTTCATTAAGCTTTAATTGGGGTGTGATTTGTGATTTTAGCGTTGTTTGATATGATTTGAGGTTTTAAATAAGTTCGTATGATGTTTTAGAACTTGTTGGTGTATTGAGTTGAGGTCCCAAGGGCCTCGAGTGAGTTTCGGATTGTTAACGGATCAAAAACAATTGGACTTAAATAGCTGCTGCAAAAGTTCTTCTGCCCAGAAATCGAGCCCAAGACCCGAAGGCCAGAAATCAAGCCCAAAAATCGAAGGCCAGAAATCGAGCCCAGAAGTTGAGCCCAAAAATCGAAGGCCAGAAATCGAGCCGAGGATCGAAGGCAAATCTCGAGGGTCGTGATCGAAGAAGGCTCGAGGGCCATGATCGAAGGCAGGCTCAAGGGCCATGATCGAAGAAGGCTCGAGGGCCATAATCAAAGGCAGGTTCGAGAGCCATGATCTAAGGAAAGGCTCAAGGGCTATGATCGAAGGCCCAGGCTCGAGGGCCATGATCTAAGCCACGATCGAGGCCCAGGATCGATGCCATGATCGAGGCAGGACCGAGGGCTGCCTGGGCAGAATTATAAAGGAGGGGATTTCGTCCCATTCGCCATTTTTGACAAATTAGAGCTTGAGCAGAGGCGATTTTTGATAGATTTTCAAGGAAAAATATTAGGGTAAGTGATTATAACTCGAATTTGGTTAATATACACGAATATATCATTGTTTTCACCATTTAATTAGTGTTTTGAGATTGAAATTTGGGAAATTTTTAAAACTCTCATAGAAACAAAATTTTGAGATTTCGGTGTCGATTCGGAGTCGGATTTGAGTGAAACTGGTATGTTTGGACTCACAATTGAATGGGTTGTCAGATTTTGTGAGTTTTGCCAGATTCCGAGACATGGGCCCCACGGGTGATTTTTGAGCTAATTTCGGATCTTATTAAAAAATATAGTATTTTCTTATGAAATTGATTACCATAAATTTTGTTGACTGTATCGAATTAATTATGACTAGATTCGAGTCGATCAGAGTCAGAAAATCAAGGAAAAGGCACACTACTTGATTAAATTGGAGCAAGGCGAGGTAAGTGACTTGTCTAACCTTGTGTGTGGGAAATTTCCCCTAGGATTGGTATTGAAGTGATAAATTGAAATGTGTTGAAAGTCGTATACACGAGGTGACGAGTGTGTACACTGGCTAAATGTGAAAGATTATGTCTTTAAATTGTGTAGATCGTTGTTGCATATTAATTAAATAATTTTTCCTTGTTATATTCTTCATCATTGATTTAAATATTTATATTTTTAAATTTGCTTGACCTTTTCCTGCTAATTATTTTACCTGTTTAGTTGAAACTTGGTTTCTTTTATTCTGTGCATTATTGAAGGTTCATTTTCTTTAAATTAAATATTATTAATATGAATTATTTGATATTTTAAATTTGGTATTGAAGCAACGTACAAAAATTTTGATATACTATTTTGTTGAGTTATTTATCCACAAATATTTTTGTGAGATTTCGTACTCATTGTGATGGAGCCGTGGGCTCTTTATTGTAAAAAAGTATTGTTGTTGATTTATTTTGGCAAATTGAAATATTTGGGCACTTGAGATACAAATTGTGATATTGTGATATTGATACACATGCAGTGGTATAAGGTCTGGGTATTGAAATGCATGCGGTGAGATAAGGGTGGTTTGATACGCGTGGCTAGTAGGAAAAACTACTAGAAGTGATGCGGTGTGATAAGGAAGGCTAAAACGCGGGATGCTATTTCGAAAAAAATATTTTCTTTAAAATAAATTGTGAAGGCTCTCGCGGTGGTATAAGAAAATGAGATATTGTGAATTTATTTATGATTTGGGACTACGAGGCGGTATCTCGGGAGTGCCCTTGTTGATATTGATTTATGGCCGCAGTTGCCTTTGATTATTGTTGTGAATTTTCTTAAAGTCGAAAAGAATTCTGTTTTGTTTCCGCGAGGTATTGATTGCCATTATTTGGTGTAATTAAATGGTGACCTATTACTTGACTCATTTCCATTGTCATTTTATCGTATTATATTGTTAAACATTTTACCATACCATTATTTATTTTTCCAGTAGGGCCTGACCTGACCTCGTCACTATTCTACCAAGGTTAGGCTTGGCACTTACTGGGTAACGCTGTGGTGTACTCATACTACGCTTCTGCACATTTTTTTGTGCAGATCCAGGTACATCTTATCAGACCAGGCATCAGTAAACTAGTTGTACGAGGAGACTTCGAGGTATATCTGCCAGCGTCCGCAGACTCCAGAGTCCCCTTCTATATTACTATGTTGTTTTCCTTATTTGCTTTAGACTCTGATGTATAGAGACATAGAGAATAAATTCTTAGAAGCTTGTGACGTATTTTTACCGGGTTTTGGGAGTTGAAATTATTTGAATTGTAGTTTATTTATTTCAGATATCTATTATCATTCCGTATTGATAGGCTTACCTAGTCTTAGAGACTAGGTGCCATCACGACCTCCTATGGAGGGAATTTGGGGTCGTGACAGTAAGTATCTTGCCTAACCTTGAGTGGGGGAATTACCCCTTAGACATTGAGTCTTACGTGAAAATTGTGTAATTGAAAACCATGTACGCAAGGTGACGAATACGTACTTGGTTTATATGTGAATATTATATCGGTTGAAATTCTTAGACGCCCTTTAGTATTAAATTGCAAAAATTGTTGTAACTTATTAAATCCCTTATTTCTCATGCCTCATTCCTTGTTTGCCGAGATTGTTTTTATACGATAATTTGGTATGATTGCCACTTGACTTTTATGTGAACTCTGTGTTTGTTTGAGTTGCCATTTTTATGAAAAACACTTTCATTATTGATTTTACCTATAGATAATTTAAATTGAAAATTTAGTTAATATTATGAATAAATCTATTTATTTCTTAAAGTTGTGATTTAAATGAGGTGTTATTCCTTGATGAATTACTTTTCAGTTCACGTTGTTGAAATTTTGGTATTGAATTATAAAGGTCGTGAAGCATATTGAGGCAAAGTGCCCAATTGTGAAATATTATTCGGTTGAGTTGTTCACTCCCGAACATTTTGTTAAAATGTTTTACATATTATGATCTAGTCGTGGGCTCCTTATTGTGGTAAAATAATATGTTGTTGATTTCTGTGATATGTTGTAATATTTGAGCACTTGATGTGCAATTTGTAATATGTTGTAATATTTGAGCACTTGATGTGAAATTTGTGATATGTTATAATATTTGAGCACTTGATATGCAATTTGTGATATGTTGTAATATTTGAGCACTTGATGTGCAATTTGTGATATGTTGTGATATGTGAGCACTTGGGGTGCAAGTTGTATTATGTTGTGATATTTGGGCACTTGAGGTGCGATTTGTGAAATATTATAATATTGATACGCATGCGATGATATAAGGTCAGGGTGTTGAAATGCATGCGGTTAGATAAGGGTGGCTTGAAACGCGTGGCTAGTAGGGGAACTACTAGAAGTCATGCGGTGTGATAAGAGTGGATAAAACGTGGGATGCTATTTCAGAAAAAAATGATTTCTTTAAAAAAATAAAATGTGAAGGCTCCCGCGGTGATTTAAGAAAATGAGATATTGTGAATTTATTTATGATTTGGGACTACGAGGCAGTACCTCAGGAGTGCCCTGTTGATATTTTTTTATTTATGTTCTTGTCTTGGGTGATTTTGTTTTATTTAATATATAAATTCTTGTCTTCTTCTGTGATGTACTAGTTGACTTTATTAATATGTGTTTTGTGCTCCTAGTTGTATTGTGTTGGCTTTGGCTTTTTAGCACGAGACTCTGAAGATGTATATTCCTGGTTTTTCTTACTGATGTTCGATGATTGAGTTGATTTAAATAAAAGAAATTATTATTATATTTTAAATTAAATAGTTTTACATCTAAATCGGTAGTTTATATGATGTTTTAATTTAAGTGCAATGTTATTTTCTTCACCCAAATAATTTCTAAAATAAATTCATTTCTTTGTTAATTTCTTACTTGATTTAAAAATTGTAAACTCACGTTAGTGGAAATAAATTGATCATGTGGATCTTATATACATTGATATTATTGGCACATGAGTTGTCCGTGCAATTATGATAGAAATATGGGCATGAGGTGTCGTGGAAATATGGAAGTGGGCTGAGACCCGTATGTTTATGATTTTGAAATGAGGTGTCACAGGGTGACTTTTATTTGAAAGAATTATATTCAAAATATTATTTCAAAGAATTATATTTGAAAGATATTTATTTGAAGGAAGTATATTCGAAATATATTTATTGGTAAGGATTATATTCTAAAGATTTTTATTTTGATAGGTGAAAGATTTATAATTGAAGGACTTGATTAGTTGTACTTGTATTCATTATTTGTTGAGCAATATTTATGGTGGTCTTGTTGTCCTGTTGTTTATATCACTGGTTGATTATTGTTGCTATCGTTGCTATTTGTTTTCTATTATTTTTGTATGCTATATCGCACATGTTATTAGACTAGTGAGTGTCTTGACTGTACCTCGTCACTACTCCACCGAGGTTAGTCTTGATACTTACTGGGTACTGACTGTGGTGTACTCATACTACACTTCTGCACATTTTTGTGCAGAGTCAGGTATTGGAGATATCAGACTTGGATAGAGTTAGAGTGTGATCGCAAAGAGTTAAGGTTGATATGTTTGTTCATCGCAGTCACTTGGAGTCTTTCCATTTTATTGTACTGTCAATTCTATTTTGAATAGTATTGTATATTCGATCCTTGAAATCATTGCATGTATTCAGTTAGAGCTCGTGACTCAGTATTTGTCACGATCCGAAATTTTTCACCGACGGAACCGTGATGGCGCCTAACATTTGACTTGCTAGGCAAGCCAGCATTAGAGAATCATTAACCAATTCCTTACTTCCATTCAGTAATTAACAATAATTAACTAAGATGAAATATAATAAGTGCGGAATATCATAAAACTGTATTAATTACTACCACCCAGATCTGGAGTCACCATTCACGAGCATTCTAGAATTTACTACAAATAATAATCTGAATTAAAGAAAACAACAGTGACATAAAGGTAGACGGAGACTTCAAGGTCTGTGAACACCGACAGATCTACCTTGAGTCTCCGGACAACGGGCCAATAGCAAAATCTCGATCACCCTAAGCCGGTGTTAAGGTCTGCACAGAAAGTGCAGCGTGCAGCATCAGTACAACCGACCCCATGTACTGTAAGTGTTGAGCCTAACCTCGGCGAAGTAGTGACGAGGCTAGGACAAGACACCCACATATAACCTGAACAGTATAATCACGCTAGTGGCAACAACAGTAAATAAAGAAATAACGCAAAAATAATGGGAGGGGAACATACAGTGAGGGAACACAACATAAAGAGTGAGAATAATGAAAAGATAGAATTAAACCGGAAATCCTTAAACGAATTGAGCAATTAAGACAACAAGGAAAACTGCACGGCATCACCCTTCGTGCTTTTACTCTCAACCTTACCAAATAATAAATAAGACTGTACGTCATCACTCTTCGTGCTTTTACTCTCTTCCTCACAATATAAATAATTCATGCACGGCATCACCCTTCGTGCTTTACACTCACCCTCACAATATAAATAAATCATGCACGACATTATCCTTCATGCTTTACACTCTTCCTCACAATTCACATAATCAATAACAACGGATAGAGAGAAGTTTCACAAAGAAATGAATATTTCATCAATGATTACTTTCACAATTTAACATCTCAACCTCGAATCAATATTCGCAATTTTATCGACCTTGGTGGAACCGGATACAAGTATCCCAACATTTCAACAACAACAATAAGCATGGATAACAAGATTCAAGACTACAATTTTGCAAGAATGGAATTTCATTCGCATGATATGACTCGACCACAACATATAGATGCTCGTCACCTCAACTATACATCGTATTCAACAACAAAACACGTAGCAAATACTCACGCAATACTTATTCCCTCAAGCCAAAGTTACACACGACACTTACCTCAATTTTGCAAGCCACTCACTGCTCAAGTATCACTTTCCCTTTAGAATTCACCTCCAACCCACTCGTATCTAATCATAATTAGTTTAATATCATCAATTATCGCTAAAGGAATCAACTTTAATGCATAATTACAGTTTTCATAAGTTTTCCAAACAAAAGTCAAAAATTGACCCAGGGCCCGCTTGGTCAAAACCTGAGGTTCAGACCAAAATCTATTTACCCATTCACCCCCGAGCCCGAATATATAATTGGTTTTGGAATCCGACCTCAAATGGAGGTCTAAATTCCCAAATTTCTGAAATCCCTAGTTTCTATCCAAAACCCCTAATTCTACCATGAAATCCTTAGATTTTAGGTTGAAATCTTGTAAAATGTAGTGAAAGATTGAAAGAAACCAGTTTAGAATCACTTACCTATGATTTGGGAAAGAAATGGTCTTTGAAAAAATCGCCTCTTGTGTTTTAGGTCTTAAACATTTGGGAAATGAATGAAAATTCCCGTCCAAAAGTCATTTTGATCAGCTGCAGGTGTCGCAATTGCGACCTGAGCTTTGCAATTGCGAAGGAACAATTGCGATGCCCTTCACAATACCACTGCCTTCATAAATGTGAGGAAAGTGTCGCATTTGCGACCACTGAACCTCGCAAATGCGAGTAAATGTTCGCATTTGCGAACCTGCCCTTCCCAGACTCTCTTCGCAATTGCGAAGGTAACATCGCAAATGCGAGAACTGCTGGCCCAGGCTTCTGATCGCAATTGCGATGAAAGTCTCGCAATTACGGACCCTGTTATGTTCGCATTTGCGATGCCTGATCTCGCAATTGCGAGATCAGAGGCCTGCAATAGGTTCGGTTATACAAGCAAAATTTCTAAGTTCAAAACATCCTGTGGTCTATCCAAAACTCACCCGAGCCCTCGAAGCTCCAAACCAAACATGCACACAAGTCTAAAAACATCATGCAAACTTGCTCGCGCGATCAAATTTCCAAAATAACACATAGAACTACGAATTTAGTACTAATTCAAATAAAATTCTCAAGAACACTTTAAAATTTTTATTTTCTCAACTGGTCATCCGAATCATGTCAAATCAACTCCGTTTCTCACCAAATTTCACAAAAAAGTCTTAAATATCATAATGAACTTGTACAGTGTTCCGAAACCAAAATACGGACCCGATACTAACAATGCCAAATATCAATCAATTCTTAAAAACAAATAATTTCCAAACTTTTAATTTTTATCAAAACTTTATAACTCAAGCTAGGGACCTCTGAATTCAATTCCGGGAATACGCCCTGGTTCCATAATTCGATACGGACCTACCGGGACCGTCAAAGTACAGATCCGGGCCCGTTTACCAAACATATTGACCGAAATCAACTAAAATAAACTTTTAAGGCAAAAAATTTTATTTTCATTAGTTTTCAACATAAAAGCTTTTCGGAAACCTGTCCGGACTGTGCACGCAAATTGAGGAGGGTAAAAATGAGATTTTTATGGCTTAAGAGAGCAGATTCGAGTTCTAAAACATAAGATGACCTTTTGAGTCATCATAATATTACCAGTCTTGGGAGGTTTTCATAATTGATTCCGCTGTTGGTTTTTGGAACCTGTATTGAATTCAAAAAAAAATGGCTTGAAATGTAATTGTAATTGGCTTACCTAGTTTTAGAGACCAAGTGTCATCACGACGCCTGTGGTGGCATTTTGGGTCGTGACATCAACTTTCTTGTAGTCATCCCTCAAGTGGAACTCAAGGTTTATTCATCCAAATGGGATAAACCAACTCGAGTCATCACTTTCATTAAAACTGGAGCTGAAGATCAATGGGTGTTGCACCTGAAGGATTTTAACACTGCATCAAATGGAATCCTGACTACCACCGTCTTGACATAGCACCTGATCACAATTGAGTTCTTTCCAGGATTGAAGTACAGAACCAAGCTAATAAGGTTTGATGTACCAAGAAAAGACCTTATTGTTGGATTCGACATTTTTTGACCCAAAAAAAAGATCAACTCCAAATCAGGGCTAACAGGATGACCTTTAAGAAGCAGTTCAATCCTTATTCTGAAACTCCAAGGCTATTCCAAATCACCAACAATGAACAAATCAAGGAGATTGAACAAAATCTCATTGAGCATTCATGTGCTGAATCTCACAAGGAATTTATGAAGAAAGGGAAAAGCCCCTTATGGAAGAATGAAGAGTTTTTTTTTATCAAGCTCCCTTTTCAAGAAGAATGAAAACATCAATCCAACAAAAGCCAGTCATTCAGGCGTGAATCCAGATCATCTTTAGCTTGAAAAGAAAGAATGCTAAGAACTCTTGAAATTTGATCTAATAGAGCCATCAGATTCACAATGGGAATGCGGAGCATTTTATGTCAACAAAAGAGCTGAGCAAACAAGAGTGAAACTCTGGTTAGTTATTAACTACCAGCCACTTAACCATTTCCTCCAAGATGATAAATTCCCTATCTCAAATAAACTCACTCTTTTCTCCCACTTAGCCAAGGCAAAATATTTTTTCATGTTTGATCTTAATATGGATTTTGGCAATTGGGAATCCACCCCGAAGAAAGAGACAAAACAGGATTTTTCATCCCCGATCATCACTTCCAATATAAAGTCATGCCCTTCAGATTGAAAACTGCACCCTCCTTGTTCCAAAAAGCCATGATAAAAATATTCTAGCCCATCCTCCATACCTCTCTAGTTTACATTGATGACATCCTGTTATTTAGTGATATATTGGAGGAACATGTCAACTTGCTTCATCAATTTGAGGTAATGGTAATACAGTACGGGATCATGCTTTTAGCAAAAAAGACGGTTCTTGCTCAAAAGGAGATTGATTTTCTCGGAATGCATTTTGTCCAAGGTGCATACAGTCCAAGACCACATATATGTCAAGAACCACTCGAATTTCCTGATACTAGCCTCACAACAAAGTAGATCCAACAGTTCTTGGTTGTAGTAAATTATGTAAGAGATTTCAATCCAAATATCTCTACATACATTTATCCGCTCACGAAGATGCTCAAGAAAAATGCTCTTTCACGGGGAAAAGAACAAGATGAAGCAGTTAGGGAATTAAAGGAGATATCTACAGATGTCAAGTCCCTCTACATCCCTTCAGAAGGTAAGAAGATATTGCAAACTGATACCAGCAATGAATACTAGAGTGTTATTCTATTTGAAGAAAAAGATGTCCAGAGGAAAATATGCGGATATGCTGGCGGAAAGTTCAAAGATGCCGTGCAACATTTTCACTCCACTTTCAAGGAAATTCTTGCAGTAAAGAATGGAATCAAGAAATTCAATTTTTTCCTGATTCATACAGAATTTTTGATAGAAATAGATATGAAGGCCTTCCCAAAGATGATCCAGATAAATGCAAAAATTATTCTCAATCCTCATATTCTCATATGGGCCCAAAGGTTCTCTCCATACAAGTTTCAAGTCAAGCACCTAAAAGGAAAGGATACTATTCTCGTAGATTTTATGTCTCGACCGGAAGAATTCTCAAAGCGATTTTCCCCAGCGAAGATGAAGTCAAAACAAAAGCTAATCATCCACATCTTCATGTTTTCAAATGTACCAGGAACGAGTTCATTGAAGCTAATGGATCATCCACCAGAGTTGTTCAATCTCATGGATCCTTTTGATTTATCAATTATAATGGAAAGAAGAACTTATTATGAGCTCCAGGTTTTCTGGCAACATGGAGGATCCATTCTTAAGCCTTATGGGGTCAATCCGGAATATCTGTTCTACCACATTTTCATAGAACAACCCTAAAGTCCAGGGCCTCCCCTTCTGCGGATAAGGGCCCGCATTTTCGTAACCGCTTCTGCGGGAAGAGTATCGCACCTGTGACCCCAAGCGCTTATGTGCTCCTGCCATCAGAGAAACGAAGGCGCTTCTGCGGGAAACGTTCTGCTTCTGCGACCACTGCTGGGCAAGGCCAGCTCCGCATCTGCGAGCTCTCACCAACGGTCAATATTGCGCAGGTGCGATTGCACCTGAACTGGTGCACTTCAGCAAATCTTCCAACTCCGATTTGATTCGTTATCCATCTGTAATCCACCC
Organism: Nicotiana otophora; assembly: GCA_000715115.1. Lineage (NCBI taxonomy): Eukaryota > Viridiplantae > Streptophyta > Magnoliopsida > Solanales > Solanaceae > Nicotiana > Nicotiana otophora. Next base: position 77,892 of record AWOL01S0011322.1, on the reverse strand, counting down.
GAAGCCCCTAGGACCTCAACCAAATATACCAACCAGTCCTAAAACAGCATATGAACTTAGTCGAGCCCTCAATTCACATGAAACAACGCTAAAAACATGAACCGCATCCCAAAGCAAGCTTAATGAACTTTAGAATTTCAACTTCAACATTTGACGCCGAAACCTATCAAATCAGGTCCGATTGATCTCACATTTTGCACACAAGTCATAAATGACATTACGGACTTGTTCCAATTTCGGAATCAGAATCCGACCCCGATATCAAAAAGTTCACCCCCGGTCAAACTTCCCAAATTTTATCCAACTTCTCAACTTTCGCCAAATAACACCGAAATGACCTACGGAGCTCCAAATAAACATCGAACACGCTCCTAAGACCAAAATTACCCTACGGGGCTATTGAAACCGACGAATCTCCATTCTGGAGTCGTCTTCATACAATTCAAGCTACGGTCAATCCTAGAACCTAAGCTTTCATTTTAGGGACTAAGTGTCCCAAATGACTCCGAAACCAAAAACCAAACCTCCCGGCGAGCCACATAACCATAAAATGAAATAGAGAGAGCAATAAATAGGGGTTCGGGCTAATACTCTCAAAACGATTGGCCGGGTCATTACATCCTCCCCCTCTTAAAACAAACGTTTGCCCTCGAATGAGTATACAAACATACCTGAAGTGGTGAAAAGATTAGGATAACGGCTGTGCATATCATGTGCAATCTCCCATGTCACCTCCTCAACCATATCACCCCTCCACTGAGCCTTCACTGAAGTGATGTTCTTTGACCACAACTTCCGAACCTGCCTGTCCAAAATGGCCACCAGCTCCTCAACATAAGATAGATCCTTGTCCAACTGGACCGAGCTGAAGTCTAACACATGAGACGGATTGCCGTGATACTTCTGGAGCATGAAAATATGGAATACTGGATGAACTGCTGAGAGGCTAGGTGGAAGTACAAGTCTGTAAGCCACCTCTCCAACCCTCTCAAGAATCTCAAAGGGCCCGATGTACCTAGGGCTCAACTTGGCTTTCTTTCTGAACCTCATAACACCCTTCATGGGCGAAACCCGGAGCAAGACTCGCTCCCCAACCATGAATGCAATGTCGCAAACCTTGCGATCCGCATAACTCTTCTGCCTGTACTGGTCTGCACGAAGTCGATCCTGAATCAATTTAACATTCTCCAAGGAATCCTAAACTAAGTCTGTACCCAATAGCCTAGCCTCTCCCAGCTCAAACCAACCCACTGGAGTTCGGCACCATCTACCATACAAAGTCTCATACGGCGCCATCTGAATACTCAACTAATAACAGTTGTTGTAGGAAAACTCCGCAAGTGGCAAGAACTGATCCCAAGCACCCCCAAAATCCATCACACACGTACGAAGCATGTCCTCCAATATCTAAATAGTGCATTCGGACTGTCCGTCCGTCTGAGGGTGAAATGATGTACTCAACTCCACCCAAGTACCCATCTCACGCTATACGACTCTCCATAACCGCGATGTAAACTGCGTACATTGGTCAGAGATGATAGATACTGGTACGCCATGAAGTCTGATAATCTCGCGGATGTAAACCTGAGCTAGCTGCTCTGAAGAGTAAGTAGTAGCCACAGGAATGAAATGAGCTGACTTGGTCAATCTATCCACAATCACCCAAATTGCATCGAACTTTCTCTAAGTCCGTGGGAGCCTAACAACGAAATCCATGGTGATTCTCTCCCATTTCCACTCTGGAATCTCTAACTTCGTAAGCAATCCACCCGGTTGTTGATGCTCATACTTCACCTGCTGACAATTTAAGCACCGAGCTACATATTCCATGATGTTCTTCTTTATATGCCTCCACCAATAGTGCTACCTCAAATCCCAATACATCTTCGCGGCACTTGGGTGAATGGAGTACCGCGAACTGTGAGCCTCCTTGGGAATCAACTCATGCAAACTATCTACATTGGGCACACATAGCCTGCCATGTATCCGTAATACACCATCCGCTCCAATAGTGACCTCCTTGGCATCGCCGTACTGAACCGTGTCCTTAAGGACAAGCAGATGGGGGTCATCATATTGACGCTCCCCGATATGATCATAAAGAGAAAACTGAGAAACCACACAAGCCAACACTCTGCTCGGCTAGAAAACATCCAATCTAACGAACTGGTAGGCCACGGCCTGAACATCCAAGGCTAAAGGCCTCTCTGTTACTGGTAGATATGCTAAATTTCCCAAACTCTCTGCCTTGCGACTCAAGGCATCGGCCACCACATTGGCCTTCCTGAGATGATAGAGAAGAGTGATGTCATAATCCTTAAGCAGCTCCAATCATCTTTGCTTCCGCAAGTTAAGATCCTTCTGTTTAAACAGATATTGTAGACTCTGGTGATCAGTGAAAACCTCACAAGGGACACCATACAGATAGTGCCGCCAGATCTTCAAGACATGAACAATGGCTGCTAACACAAGGTCATGGACAGGATAGTTCTTCTCATGCACCTTCAGTTGTCTAGACGCGTAGGCAATCACTCTACCGTCCTGCATCAATACCGTGCTGAGACCAATGCGTGTAGCATCACAATATACCGTATAGGACTCCTAACCAGTAGGCAACACCAATACTGGTGCTGTAGTCAAATCAGTCTTGAGCTTTTGAAAGCTCTCCTCACACTCCTCGGTCCACCTGAACGGAGCACCCTTCTAGGTCAATCTGGTTATATGTGCTGCAATAGACGAGAAACCCTCTACAAATCGATGGTAGTAACCCGCCAAACCAAGAAAACTCTGGATCTCCACAGCTGAGGATGGTCTAGGACAACTCTGCACTGTTTCAATCTTCTTTAGATCTACCTTGATCCCCTCACTCAATACTATATGACCCAACAATGCCACTAAATCTAGCCAGAATTCAAACTTTGAAAATTTTGCATATAACTTTTTATCTCTCAAGGTCTGAAGCACAGTCCTCAGGTGCTGCTTATGATCCTCCAGACTCCGGGAGTACACCAGAATGTCGTCAATAAATACAATGACGAAAGATTCAAGATAGGGCTGGAATACACTGTTCATCAAGTGCATGAATGTTGTTGGGGCGTTGGTCAGTCCAAAAGATATCACAAGGAACTCATAATGACCATATCGAGTCCTGAAAGCAGTCTTCGGGATATCTCGCTCTCGAATCTTCAACTGATGATAGCTTGAATACAAGTTGATCTTAGAGAACACCCTGGCACCCTGAAGCTGATCAAATAGGTCATCAAATATGTGGCAATGGATACATGTTCTTCACTTTAACCTTGTTCAACTGGCGATAATAAATACACATTCGCACGGAACCATCCTTCTTCTTTACATACAAGACATGAGCACCCAAAGAAACACACTAGGCCGAATGAAGACCTTATCGAGCAACTCTTGCAATTGTTCCTTTAATTCTTTCAACTCTGATGAGGCCATACGATAAGGTGGAATAGAAATAGGCTGAGCGCCCGGCAACAAATCAATGACAAAGTTAATATCTCTGTCGGGCGGCATGCCTGGAAGATCTGGCAAAAATACGTCTGTAAAATACCTCACTACCGGAGCTGACTCGACGGTATGAGTATCAACACTAATATCCCTCACATAGGCCAGATACGCATCACACCTCTTCTCAACTATTCACTGAGCTTTAAGAAATGAGATAACCCTACTAGGAACATGATCTAAGGTACCTCTCCACTCTAGCCAAGGTAGACCTGGCATAGCCAAAATCAATGTCGTGGAGTGATAATCAAGGATAACATGATAGGGCGACAACCATTCCATGCCTAAAATGACATCGAAATCCACCATATTGAGCAATAATAAATCGTCTTTGGTCTCGAAACCACTAAAAACAATCAAACACAACCGATACATACGATCAACAATAATAGAATCACCCACGGGTGTACAGGAGAACTCAAAGAATCACGAGATACGCCCAAATGTGGAGCAAAATAATATGACACGTAGGAATAAGTGGAGCCTGGATAAAATAAGACCGATGCATCTCTATGACAAACCGGAACAACATATGTGATGATAGAGTTGGATGCAACAGACTCCGTCCTAGCAGGAAGGGAATAATATCTGGCTTAGCCTTCCCCTCTAGGGCGACCTCTACCTGTCCAACCTCCACCTCTAGCTGGCTATGTAGGTGGGGTGGTAGCTGGTATTGTAACCATAGCCTGAGGACCTAGTGGAGCACGTGGTGCCTGATAAATATGTGGAGGTGTCCCCCTCCTAAGTCTAGGGCAATCCCTCACCATGTGGCGAGTGTCGCCACACTCAGAACAAGCTCTCGGAGGACGTGGCTGATATGAATGGCTCGGGCCTGATCGACTGGACTAACCACTGAAAGCACACGTATATGAGGCACACTAGACATTGACGGTGCATAATAAGGATCCTGGGCCTAGTAGTGGCCGAAGAATCGCTGGCGGCTGGAAGTGTTGAATGGATAGGGCGACCCATATAACCTCTGCCCTGACGAGTTGTAACTGGGGCACGAGTACCACTATAAGTGCCAGACTCTTGAGACCTCTTATCCTCTCTCTCTTCTCTATCCCGAGTTAGCATACCCTCTAACCTCCTAGCAATACCTACTACATGTTGGTACGTAATATCCATCTCCAACTCTCGGGCCATACTCAATCTAATATTAGGGTTGAGCTCCTTAATAAACTGATGAACCCGCTCTCGAATAGTAGCAACCAAAGCCGGTGCATGCCTAGCCAAATCACTGAATCGGATCGCATACTCTGACACGGTCATATCACCGGCGCGCCAAGCATCTCTGAGACTCTGGGGAACATACTCCCTCAAGAACATATCCAAGAACTGAGTCTAAGTGAGTGTAGCTGCCTCAGCAGGACAATCCAACTTATATGTGCACCACCACTCATAGGCCGCTCCTCTAAGCTGGAACATAGTAAAACAAAACCCACTAGTCTCCGCAACACCCATAGTACGGAGGATATGGTGGCACTCCTCAGGAAAACCCTGGGCATCCTATGATGCTAAGCCACTTAAAGTAGGAGGGTGGCACTTCCTGTACCTCTCGAGCCTGAGCTGCTCTGCCTCAGAAACTGTTGCCCTAACCTCGGGCTGAACAGGAGCTACCGGCTGTATCGGTATAATCTATGGAACCTGGTGGACCTGAACCCGCTTCTCTGGGGTACGAACAACGGGAGTCTGTGCTCCTCCCTCGGCCTGATATATGGCAGGAGCAAGTGGGATCAACCCTGCATGAGCTAGAGTGCTGACTATACTCAGAAACTGGGCGAGAGTCTCCTGAAGAGCTGGTGCAGTGATAGGCATCTCAAGTGCATGTGCTCCAATTGGAGCTACTGGTGGATCCTCTATAGCAGCTCGTGCGGGTGCTCTGGCTGCACCACGTGGACGTCCTCGGCCTCTACCCCGGCCCCGGCCTCTCGCGACTCCAGTAGGGTGAGCGGGTGTCTGGTCATCTGATCCAGCTGTACATCTCCTCACCATCTGTGAGAGAATAGAAATACCGAAATTTAGAATCCGAAACCAAAATCCCGCACGATAAGGAATCAAAGAAGTAAAGCTTTTCCTAACAGTTCCATAGCCTCCCGAAGATAAGTACAGACGTCTCCACACCGATCCGCGAGACTCAACTAAATCTGCTTGTGACTCATAACTCCTATGAACCTAGAGCTTTGATAGTAACTTGTCACAACCCCATTTTTCCTCTGTAGGATATCGTGATGGCACCTAGTCTCTAAGACTAGGTAAGCCTGACAACTATGCGGAATAATTGAATATAACATAAAACTCAAGTCTCAATATCTGGAATAAATAAAACTGCAATTAAAAATGATTACAATTTCAAATCCCCGGTAGATATAAGCCGTAAGCTTCTAAAAGCAATACTAAATGTTTCTATATATCGGAGTCCAATGAATATAAGGGAAGAACGACATCAAAAAGGTAGAGGGCGACTCCGAGGTCTGCGGACGCTGGCAAATATACCTTAAAGTCTCCACAAAATCACTGCTCACTAATAGCGGGGCTGGTAGGAGGTACCTCGATCTACACAAAAAGATGTGCAGAAGAGTAACATAAGTACACCACAACGGTACCCAGTAAGTGCCAAGCCTAACCTCGGTAGAGTAGTGACGAGGTCAGGTCAGGGCCCTACTAGTTTAAAAGATAAGCAAGGCAAAAGATATAATAATATTGTAAAATGACTAAGAATTTAAGCAATGAGAAGTTCAGAAAATAACAGTGTCGCGCCCCTCTTTCTCGCAAAATTGGGTTTCGACACGTGTCAACTCTTTTAAAGGAAGGGGTTAAAAGAGAGAGTACCACCTAACGGGTTTGAGGTGCGTTAGGGCACCTATTTGCAAGTAACTCTGGTTTAACCCGTTTGCGTCACCAAAGATCGGGTAAGGGCTCAAATTACCTCGAGGAGAAGGTGTTAGGCATTCCTCGAGGTCCATAACTCTGGGCCATTCCCGAACTCAAATTTTATGAATTAGTCCAAAATAAAGAGAAAAGACAAGAAGTTGGGCAATTATTATCAGAAATCTACTAATAAACAAAATAATTGATTTTAAGACAAGGTGGGGGGGTCCTACGTTTTTTAGCCTAAAGGATCACCCCGTGCAACATAAATAATACTTCGTAACTCTCTCGAGATGGGGTGTTACTCGTATTATTCAGCGGGCATAGACTATCATCTCCTGCTACTCGATTACTATCTTTAAGTTGTTACCTAAGGCGCACGAATTGATTCTAAGTTGTACCTTATGCATGCACTACCCGTCTCATGCCTATGGTCCAGGAGGCGTTTGGACCTCTATTTTGGGTGGTTCTAGACCTAACTTAGGTTGCTTAAAATGAGAAAAACTAGGCACCATACAAAACAAGTTGGACTTCATGTAAAAGCAAATAAGGGCTCAAGTTAGCCTCCACACTTTAGACAACAAATACACGCAAACAAATTAGGCATTTGACAGTTTCAGCATTGAGACGAGTTGAAGTCATTAAGCCCTATAGACATGATTCCTATGTGACCTGAGAATTCAAACACGTAGGTAGTTTCAGATGAGAGGTACCATTTTAGATATAATTCCTAAGTAACTACACAGTCGCCCACTTATTACAAGTTATAAGCGACTAAACTTATACACATGTTATCTATGTGATTTTCGCAGTAGTTGGCAGTGATAACTACGGGAGATATTTAGAATTACTTAGTTTGATCCTATAGAAGTGCTCTCTAATAATGGCAATGAAACAATGCTGAAAGTTCAGTTTCACACTTAAAAGCGAGTGGGATTACCCTATAGGCATGATTTCCACGACTAGCGATTGAAACTAGTTTTAGCTCCTATAAGCATGTTTCCTAAGTGAGCAATTATAACAACAGCACATTAATCAATTAAAACCTTATAGGCATGATTTCTAAAAGTGCAGATTTGTAGATCATAAAGCTAACATGACCATGTGGTCATAGACTGAAACATTGATCACTTTATTCCTTATAGGCATGATATCTAACAAGACATAAAGAAGCAGAATATATTAAGCGAATGAAACACTTAGGACCTATAAGCAGGTTATCTAACAGCACATAGGGACAGAACATGTTTGAGCAAATTAACCCTTATAGGCAGGATTTCTACCCGTTCATGCAAAGTGAGAATAAATCCATTTTCCAATTTTACTAACACCCCAATTGTTATTACAACATTATTACAGGCCCAATGAATGAAATAAATTACAAAGTTACAAAATAACTATAGTGAACCTAAGGCAGGTCCAAAAATATACCTAGCCAGGCCAGGCCTCAACCTCAAGTCCACATAGTTTTACAACACTCCAAAAGTCATATCTTTCATTTACATAAAGCAGCCAGAAACCAGTTGATTCAGCCAGTAGGTAAAAAGGCAAAGTTGAGCAATTAGAAAGGTGGCAAAGAATCGGGACCCTAGTGTGTCAAAGTACCCAAGGGCTTTAAGAACCCAGGGCAGCGCTCAGACTAGGGAGGTTAATAGAGGACATTTAAGGAATGACTAAGGACCAAATCCTAGTGTGTCAGAGTTCACAAGGGTCTCAATTGGACCCCGAGCAATGCTCACACTAGGGAGGTTAATGATAGAACCTAGGTAGCCTTGGCTTTCAGCCTAGCTAAGAATGAAAGCTAAAAAGAGCCCAGGTAACAAGTGAAGTAAACCAAGATTGGGAGACAAAACTAAGAGATACAGACATAGTCAAGTTGCATATAAAGCAAATAGTTGAACAAGTCATAGAGTTTAAGAAAAAACTTAGCAAAGATTTAGAAAACAGGTTCAACACTTAGTGCATAAACAGTCCTACATTAACAAAGTCAAGGGAAGAACAGGTTTGCAGGATTGATGAAAAGTATCATACACAGCTCATAATACAAAAGAAAAGGTTCACATTATACTAAGTATAAGTCCTAGTATTATGAAATAGTCAAACTAATTTGGTGGCAGAACTACATTTAGACATGAAGGGAAAACAGATTACTACAACTACTGGTGAATCAGGGGAGAAAAAACATGCTAAAGGGGCATATTGATGGAGATCTAGTCATGATTTACAGGATTAAAATATGCTACATAAGCAAGATATAACCACAGAAATTCAGAATAGACTTATGCCATAGAATAGATGTAAACATTCATGTTTTGAACATAATTGACTAGTCGAATAAAGGGGATACAAATTATGCAAGTAAAGCATGTTCACACAATAGGATTGATAGCCTAAAGCAAAATAAAACACCACAGAGATGCTTACAAGTGTAAAGATCCCAAACAGTAGTAACACATTAAGAAGAATCTAATGTACTCGGATCAAGTTTAGGCATGCTTTTAGCTATCAATATTATGACGTTAAACGTTAAGGAGACCTAAAAATTGAAGTAAAATAAATAGAATCGCACACAAAACAGCCCAGAAGACTCATTAAACTAACGAACTTCAGAAGTGAAGACATATGCAAATTGTAGATACATAGGAATGAAATTCCAAAGGTTCAGTGACTCACCAGTTAAATGAAAATACAAAAAAGAACAAAAGTTCATAGTGTTCCGAACATCAACGAGAAGCAAGAGCCCAGAATTTAGTGGCCTTGGCTTTCAGCCGGCCAAGAACCAAAGTATAGAACGAGATAATGAAGAAATAACAGAATAAAGCTTTCAATTTAGTGAGATTATAGTGATTCCAAAGTTTGTCCTAAAAGGGAATGGGGGAGGGGTTTATATAGTGACATAAAACGAACCAGTAAACAAGGAAAACAAATTATTCGGATGCAAATAAGAGAGAGAAAAAATATTCCGCAATCAATTAGAAATGGTTTTAGGGCATAAATCAAAGGGGTTCAGTAAATCAACAGGGAAACACACAAATAATACCAAAAATCATTTAGAGTCAAATTTAAGGCAAAGAATAAAGTAGAAAATAGGGAAACATAAGGAAAAAGAGTAGTCAAACACAGAAAAGGAAAAGTATCAGTTAAGAATCGGTAAGAAACAAAGGGGAATTCAAACCCTAGTTGACAGAAGTCGAAGATTGGCCGAAATCTCGGCTAATCGAACCCATATAGCCATGGTCGTGTCGTATATGGACTAAATATTGTCCAAATTCAAACGGTTGAAGCTAATATCCCTTGATTCGGAGATTTAAACTTGCCAAGATAGAGCAAGTACTTATGTAATACCAAAATCGGGTAAGAAACGATGAGACAGAGCATAAATGGAAAGGGAATTAGAGAATGATTCCATGTTGGAGTTGGATTCTGAATATAATAAGAGCGACGACTGCTAGGGTTTGACAGGAGAGGAGAGAAGAGAGGATTTAGGGGCGGCGGCTGGTAAGAATGATTAGGGTTAGGGGTGCTTAGGATAATTAAAAGGGAGGGAGTAATGTGGGTCGTTGATCTCAGAGATCAACGGCCATGATTAGAAGGGGTCTTGGGTCAGGTTGGATTGGATGGATCGCGAAACCGGTTGTGGGGTTGGGTTAATTGATTGGACTGGGGGTTATTTGGACTACGGTGTTAGATTTTGGGCCAGCAATTAGTCCGAAAACAAGTAGGATTTTAGGTTAGTTTTTAAATACCCAATATTTAATAAAAAACTAATTTATAAAAGTAATTAATAAATAACAAAATATTATTTGTGCATTAATTTTTAAAATAATTACTTTATATTATAAAAATATAAAAAATTATTTTTTGCATAAATAATGTAATTATACATGAATATGGGCTATTATTGCAAAAATATGCAATTAGCCTAAAAATGCAAATGTAATTATAAAAATACAGTAAAATATTTAAAAACATACATGTTGGTGCAAATGATAAGTTTGTATGATTAAATCATCATAAAAACATAATTTGAAGGATAATTACTGGTATAAAAATGTGGAAATAAATCGATTTAAAGCCTTTAAAAATTATGGAAAATTACGAAAAAATACTTGTATATGCTTATAAACTAAATGATGATGCATATGTACTATTTTGAAAGTATATATATATATTTAAAATATGAGGGAAAAATTGGGTATCAACACTCCCCTCCTCCTCCAAGCGAGACAAGTGGTCCGCCACTTGATTTTCACTACCTTTACGATCTTGAATCTCTAGATCCAACTCTTGCAAACGAAGCACCCACCGCATTAGTCTTGCTTTAGAATCTTTCTTTCTCATCAAATATCGAAGCGTCGCATGGTCGGTGT
>AWOL01S0011322.1:44891-64442 GCA_000715115.1 Nicotiana otophora | reverse complement strand
TATATATATATATATATATTTAAAATATGAGGAAAAAATTGGGTATCAACAGATGTCCCTCTTTACCCGGGAATGATGAAAGAGTTGTCGGGTAAAGAAATGATGACCGATTTTGACCGATGGGGTGATTTGGAAAATTATAGGCCGAACTCCGGTTTTTGAGTTGCCTACATATCCTTGGTTTTACGAGAATCAGGCCATGTGTAGTTCTGGATCCAACGGTGGAATAAGCCGATGGAGTTGTTATAGGAACGAACAAGTTCTTCTGGATAGGACGATAGCGGAATTGTGAATGGATGTACCTTGGAATGGTTATGGATATTTGAACGGTTATCAGATGGGAATGGGTAACGGACGGTGGTTGGTTACGTTTGAAATAATTGCAGGATGTGAACATTGAACGGAAATCGGAGCGCAGATTGCTCCCGTTAGGAGAACGGTTACTTCCTGAATTATCTGCAAAATTTAAAACACAATGCATGCAAGTATATATAGATTATTGCGAGAATTTAAGCATGATGCGAATTCCCTTTTGACCATGAAAGTTATCTTTGGACAATAGGGATGATGTCCTTAGACCATGATGTCTTGGGCCATGAATTGCATGATAGGGGATTCACAGGCCATGAAATGATGTTCTCGTGTCATGAAAATGGTGCCTCTGAACTATGACGCCTTTGAATAATGATGTGCGATATTGAGAGATCCTTAGGCTATGACATGGTGTCTTCCGGCTATGAGGATGATGTCATCGGACTATGACGCCTTCGGACTAAATGGCGGTATTTCAGCCCATGAGATGCAAAGACATGACGTTTGGTTATGTGAAGCGAAACAAGACAGAGCTTAGTCTTATGTAAGATCGGGGGCAGAGCTTAGCCCCGAGGTGGAGAATAGTGCTAGATTTCAAGTAGCATAGCATTTGGGGTTACGCAAGGACAGGCCGAGCTTAGCCTTATGTGACTAGGAGGCAATGCTTAGCCTCATGCGAAGTGGGAGACGATGATTAGTCTAATGCAATTGAGGAGGCAGGGATTAGCCTCATGCAGCATGGGAGACAATGCTTAGTCTCGTCCAAGGAAAGGTAGTGCTTAGCCTTGTGCAAGATGGAGGCAGGGCTTAGCCTCATGCAAAATGGAGACAATGTTTAGTCTCATGCAGGGGAAGGCAGTGCGTAACCTTATGCGATTAAGGAGGCATGGCTTAACCTCATGCAAAGGTGGAGACAATGCTTAGTCTCGTCCAAGGAAAGGTAGTGCTTAGCCTTGTGCAAGATGGAGGCAGGGCTTAGCCTCATGCAAAATGGAGACAATGTTTAGTCTCATGCAGGGGAAGGCAGTGCGTAACCTTATGCGATTAAGGAGGCATGGCTTAACCTCATGCAAAGGTGGAGACAATGCTTAGTCTCATGCAGGGGAAGACATTTCTTAGCCCTATGCAATTAAGGGGGTGGGGCTTAGTCTCATGCAAGATGGAGACAATGCTTAGTCTCATGTAATGAACAGATAATAAGTAGTAGCAGAGTAGTTCTTAGCAGGAAATGTGTTTGCGCTTGGCAGCTTTGTCGTTCTGAAGACAATGATTCTGAGGTGTGACCGAATTTGAGAATATTTCTTGCTCCTACATCCAAAAGACCATCGTGAGTCTTACGGGGGAAGGATGGTTTGTGCCTCCGCCCGCCTGCTTTGCTTTGCTCTGTATCGAAATCCTGCTTGAGTTACCATGGGTAGCATCTGGCTGTTTCATAACAATAAAGTTTTTGAAAATGTGCGTGCATATGATGAATATAGTTATTTAAATACATTAGTATGCAATATCGGATAAATTAGATGAACCAATGACTGTGACACTTTAGAGACATTGCGACTTCCTTATAATTTTAAGGGTCCTCCTAAAAATTCTACCCCAGTTTACTTAGGCGATTCTCTGACCTTCTGCATATGATGACGTTGGCTGAACTTGCTCCGAAATTTTGAGGGTCCTCCTCAAAATTCTGCCTCAGTTTCTGGTTGTGGGGAAAATGAAAATTTTATTAAATTGCGACCGAACCCACAGGGCTGCCTACATATCCCCTCTTAAATGAGAATTAGGTCGAGCGTAGTTCAATTACATCAGATGAAGAAATGCGAATATTCTAAACATAATATCTTTGACTGCATCTGAGTTGATAGGCTTTGGCCAAATCTCTCCATCCATTTCTGCGAGTATGAGTGCTCCTCCTGTTAGTACTCTATGAACCATATAGGGCCCTTGCCAATTGGGTAAAAATTTCCCTTTGGCTACATCCTGATGCGGGAAGATCCACTTCAGCACCAGCTGCCCCGGTGCGAACTGTCTAGGTTTGACCCTTTTATTGAAAGCTCTGGACATCCTATTCTGATATAGTTGACCATGACAAACTGCATTCATTCTTTTCCTGTCAGTGAGGGCTAATTGTTCATAGCGGCTTCTTATCCATTCTGCATCACTGAGTTCAGCTTCTTGTATAATTCTTAAAGAAGGAATTTCTTCCTCGGCAGGAATGACAGCTTCGGTACCATAGACCAGCAAATAGGGAGTTTCCCCGGTTGATGTGCGGACTGTGGTACAGTACCCCAATAAGGCAAATGGTAACTTCTCGTGCCATTGCTTGTGGTTATCTACCATCTTTCTCAGTATTTCTTGATATTCTTGTTTGCGACCTCCACGGCTCCATTCATTTAAGGCATGTATGCTGTGGAATTCTTGTACTTGATTTTGAAGGTCTCACACATAGCTTTCACTAGGTCACTGTTGAGATTGGCAGCGTTGTCGGTGATGATGGACTCTGGAATCCCGAATAGATAAATAATACGATCTCTGACAAAATCTGCGACGACTTTCTTGGTTACAGCTTTGTAGGATGCAGCTTCGACCCATTTTGTGAAGTAGTCTATGGCCACTAAAATGAACATGTGCCCTTTTGAAGCGGCAGGCTCGATTGGTCCAATGATGTCCATTCCCATAGCGGCAAAAGGCCAAGGTGCACTCATTGCATTGAGTTTATTTGGCGGCACTCGTATCATATCTGCGTGTATTTGGCACTGATGACATTTCTGGACATACATGATGCAGTCTGTTTCCATAGTCATCCAAAAATAACCTGCCCTCACTATCTTCATGGCTAAAACGAAACCATTCATGTGTGGTTCGCAAGTTCCAAAGTGTATCTCTTCGAGCAGTTTGGAAGCTTCCTTGGCGTCAACACACCGTAATAACCCTAGGTCTGGAGTCCTTCTATACAGAATTCCTCCACTTTGGAAGAAATGGTTGGACAATCTTCGGAGCGTGCATTTTTTAGTATGCTTTGCATGCTCCGGGTACTCTCCTACTGCCAAGTAGTGCTTGATATCATGGAACCATGGATTCTCGTCTGCTTCTTCTTCAACATGAGCGCAGTAAGCTGGCTGATTATGAATCCTTACCGGAATGGGGTCGATGAAATTCTTATCTAGATGTTGTATCATAGAGGACAAAGTGGCCAATACGTCTACGAACTTATTCTGGATTCTCGGGACATGTCTAAACTTTATCTTCGTGAACCTCTTCATCATCTCTTGCACATGATATAAATATGGTATTATCTTGATATTTTTTGTAGCCCATTCTCCCTGCAGCTGATGCACCAGAAGATCCGAATCACCAATTACCAGTAATTCTTGGATATTCATGTCAATGGCCAAATTGAGCCCCAATATGCAAGCCTCATATTCTGCCATATTATTGGTGTACGGAAATCTGAGTTTCGCGAATACCGAATAATGTTGACATGTTTCTGACACCAAAACGACTCCAATACCCACTCATTTGAAGTTTGCGGCTCCATCAAAAAACATTCTCCATCCGTCGTAGGCTTCGACGATATCTTCTCCTACGAATGATACTTCTTCATCAGAAAAATAAGTTTTTAGTGGTTCATATTCTCCTCCTACAGGATTTTCTGCAAGATGATCCGCTAATGCTTGTCCCTTAACCGCCTTCTGAGTCACATAGACGATGTCGAATTCACTCAACAATATCTGCCATTTTGCCAGCTTCCCTGTAGGCATGGGTTTTTGGAAGATGTACTTCAGAGGATCCATCCTTGATATGAGATATGTGGTATAGGCACAGAAGTAGTGCCTCAGTTTCTGGGCTATCCAGGTCAAAGCACAGCAGGTGCATTCCAGCAAAGAATACTGTGCTTCGTAGGGTGTGAACTTCTTACTCAGATAGTATATGGCATGTTCTTTCCTTCCAGTCTCATCGTGTTGTCCCAAGACACAAGTGAAAGCCCTATCTAATACAGAGAGATAGAGTAGCATTGGTCTACCAGGTTCTGGCGGGACCAGGACTGGCGGTGTGGACAAATATTCTTTGATTCTGTCAAAAGCTTTCTGGTAGTCTTCAGTCCAACTGGTTGCGCCATCCTTCTTTAACATTTTGAAAATCGGCTCACATATCACAGTTGATTGTGCTATGAAGCGGCTGATGTAATAAAGACGTCCCAAGAAGCTCGTCACGTCTTTCTTGTTCTTTGGAGTTGGAAAATCCTGGATAGCCTTGACCTTTGATGGGTCTAGCTCAATTCCTCGGCGGCTGACGATGAATCCTAAAAACTTTCCCGCGGGTACCCCGAAGGCACATTTTGCGGGATTCAATTTCAAATTGTACCTCCGAAGCCGATCAAAAAAATTTCTCAAGTCTTCTATGTGACCTGTACTCTTCTTGGATTTGATGATGACATCATCCACATATACCTCTATCTCCTTGTGTATCATGTCATGGAAAATAGTTGTCATGGCCCTCATATAAGTGGCCCCAGCATTCTTCAAGACCAAATGGCATCATTTTATAGCAGTACACCCTCACGGTGTAATAAAAATTGTCTTTTCGGCATCCTTTTCATCCATCCAGATCTGATGATATCCCGCGAAGCAATCCACAAAGGACTGGAGTTCATGATTGGCGCAGTTGTCGATCCGTATGTGTATGTTGGGTAACGAAAAATCATCTTTGGGACTTGCTCTGTTTAGGTCCCGATAATCGACGCATACTCTGACTTTCCCATCCTTCTTCGGAACTGGCACGATATTAGCCAACCAAGCTGGATATTCAACCACTCTGAGAACCTTAGCTTTGATCTGCTTTGTGACTTCTTCTTTGACTTTCAAACTCATATCTGGCTTGAACTTTCTGAGCTTCTGCTTTACCGACGGACACATTGGATTGGTAAGTAGCTTATGAGCCACTATAGATGTGCTCAAACCAGTCATATCATCATAAGACCATGCAAAAATATCCTTATATTCTTTTAGGAAACGGGTGTATTCTTCTTTTTCTGATGGTGACAAGTGAATGCTTATGCGAGTTTCTTTGACTATTTCGGAATCTCCCAAATTGGCTATCTCAGTTTCGTCTAGGCTGGACTTAGGCTTATTCTTAAAATCTTCAACTTCTTTAACAATTTCCTCAGGTATTATATCCTCTTCTTCTATTTTTTTTGAGTCACTATCCTTATATTGCGTTGTCTCATTACATGTCACAGTTATTGGTTCATCACAATAAGAAATAGTAATGTTGTAGAGAGAAAAATATAGAGAATAGTAATAAATAATAAAATAGCAAACCATTGATAATTATCAAGATGTCAAACAAAAGCGATTTTTAATGATTCAAACAAATGTTTCAAAACAAAATACTGAAAACGTTTTAAAATGCTCATAAGAATTGTTTTCAAAATAAATGACACTAGCAGCCAAGCTACCCCGGAACTCGGCGGGCCCTTGATGGTGTGGTAGTCTAGTTCCTGAGAACAGCTCCCTTCTCCACTGTTTGGATGAAGAGGCATTCTTCCTCCTCCTCCTAAACTATTACACTGCAGTCCATGTCTTTATCTTCCAAGAATAGATTCCTTAAACCAGCTAGCCCTTCATCTTCTTCGGATCTCCCTATCATATCAGCCTGATGGAAGGATTGGCTCAAATGTGGTATCGGCTGCTCGAGAAGGTAATAAGGACCATGCCATGGTGGTGACCAATTTTGATACTCGTGCCAGGTGTATTGATATCCCAGTCCAAACGCCGTGCTGTGACGTTTTAACTGTATTAATTTGGTGATCCCTTGGAGATTCTTGACGAGACCCTTGCCGGGTTCATACCCTGTCCATGCCAAGATGCTCTCTATTTTGCTACTCCACCATTTGTCCTTCTCGATCGCATTAACATGCTCAATGCGATGGTAAGTCTCTCCCCCTAACTTTCTTCTATTCTCCACACCCGGGATAGTCTGGTTGGTGTAAATAGGGTTACTCACGTCTCCATGAATGATCACCTCCCGATGATTCCATTCAAACTTAACAGCCTGATGCAGGGTAGACGCTATAGCCCCAGCGACGTGTTTCCAAGGTCATCCCAATAGCAGATTGTATGAGGCGGATATGTCGAGCACTTGGAAATCAACATCAAACCAAGTTAGACTCATTTGTAAGCAGAGGTTGGTTTCTCCGATTGTGGCCCTTTGAGACCCATCGAACGCTTTTACATTCATAGTTCCTGCTCATATCTCATGCAAACCTTTACCTAACCTCTTCAAAGTAGTCAATGGGCAGATGTTGAGACTTGAACCCCTATCTATCAAGACCCTGGCAATGAATTTGTCTTTGCACTATACTGTGATATGCAATGCCCTGCTATCGCTCAACCCTTCTCGTGAATGGTATGGTCACTTCTACTTCAAACGGAGTTGGCGTGGCTGAGGGCATTGTTACTTAAACCTTGAACGGAGTCGGTGAGGCTACCTCAACTTCAATCGGTGACTGTATTTGTACCACAATAGGCATGAGGGTGACTGGAGGCATTTTGTGATCATCCTTTTCTCGAATGAGCCCAATTGACCCTTCCGGGTCCCATTCTTCATCAGTTTCTATCACATTTACCCCCTCGCCCCTGTGATCTGGGAGGGGATTGTTGCGAACGTTAGGTGCAGTCTCCTTTACCTGTATAACTTTGGTATCAATCAGCATCTGGATCTTATCCTTCAGAGTGCGGCATTCATCAATAGTGTGACCCTTCATGCCCGAATGGTAGACACATGTCTTATTCGGATTGACCCATTGAGAGGAATTTTCCATGGAGACAGCGGGAATAGGAGTGACATAATCGGCATCTTTCAATCTCTCATACAACTGGTCAATAGGTTTGGCAATAAGAGTGTATTGTCTGGGAGGCCTAAGGTCGAAATTTGGCATGGGTTTTTGGTAGTTTTGGCGGGCTGGTGGTGAGTGGTAATATGTTGGCTGAGTATTGTAAGTGTGGTAGGAGGTAGCGGGTTGTTGATATCTAGGAGGTGAAGGCTGATATGTGGGTGGAGATGTTTGGTATGTGAGAGAAGATTTCGGACCTTAGGCTACCATCACAGTCCCTACTTCCTTCTTTTTAGATATAACCCCCGATTGCAAGGCTTTGTTCGTAGCCTGGAGTGCCTCAAAATTTGTTACCATCCTGCTT
Organism: Nicotiana otophora; assembly: GCA_000715115.1. Taxonomy (NCBI): domain Eukaryota; kingdom Viridiplantae; phylum Streptophyta; class Magnoliopsida; order Solanales; family Solanaceae; genus Nicotiana; species Nicotiana otophora. Next base: position 56,937 of record AWOL01S0011322.1, on the reverse strand, counting down.
TTGATTCCCTCTTCTATTATTTCTCCCAATTTGATGATGTCGGAGAAATTATGATTTTCAATAACCATCAACCTCTCATAATATTACGGATCCTGGGCCCGGACAAAGAATTTGTTCATTTATTCTTCTTCCAATGTTGGCCTTACTTTTGCAGCCTCTGATCTCCACCGATTAGCCTACTCGCGGAAAGTTTCTGTTGGCTTTTTCATAAGATTCTAGATATAAAAGATGTCTGGTGCATTCTCTGTGTTGAATCTGAACCGATCCATAAAATTTGACGTCATGCTTACCCAATTAATCCACTTCTTTGGATTTTGACTGACGTACCATGATAGGGCGCCTCCAGTGAGGCTCCTCAAGAACAGCTTCATGCGGATTCTTTCATCTTTACCAACCCCTACGAGTTTGTCGCAATACGTCCTTATATGTACCTTTGGATTACCTATCCCGTTGAACATTTCGAACTTAGGAGGTTTGTAACCCTCTGGCAGTTCTACGTCCGGTTCAATACATAAATCCTCATAGTTCAAACCTTCAATGCCTTTACCACCTTCGACACCTTGGACTCGACTTGTAAGCTTCTTAAGTTCCTCCGCTATATTCTTGATGAGCAGGTCCTTCTCGGAGGATTCTGGTACGTACGGGGTTTGTTGTGAAATATGGGGTAAGGTTTCTACATATATGGGGTTACTTTGGTGGACTCCAGGGATTTGGGTGTAGTGGTGATCATTGGTTGAGTTCTGGGGATCAGGAGTAGGTTGTGGTGTATTTTGAGGAGTGTGGTAGGTGGTAGTTTGTGGGTACTGGGTCGGATGATGATGATGTTGTGGAGGAGTTGGTACTGGTGGAGGATTAGGATTTTGGGGAGTCGTGGCATATTGATGAGGTACGGGAGGATCTTACGGGTGCTGGTTTTGTGTGTTTTGAGGAGGTGTTGGGTTTTGGGCATTTTGTTGGTTAATGTCGAGAACATTCGAGGTAAGGGAAAGGTTTGCCAAGTTACGGACCTGATCAAGTTTCCCTTGTAACTCCAGTATCTTTTCCTCTAACCGTAAAACCAAGTCATTCTGCGCCGGAGTACTTCAACCATCTAAAGTTTCGACATTTTCGGCGTGCGCAGCGTTATCTTTCTTGATACCACTCATATCGTCCATCTTAGATTTTCCTTTGTTCTTGGGATCAATTGAAGGAGGAGGAGGTGGAGGACTTCTAGATCCGGTGTGATATGCTAATAATGTCAGTATGCACGAACCAGTCTTAGAGAATGGGAATAAACAAAGAAAAGAAGAAAAATAAAAGGTAAACAAGTCAGTAAGGAGTATTAAAAGGATATTTACGATATTTAAACATGTATTGCGGAATTATAAATTTGCATCCTAGTTTGGGAACCTCATCATGCCCGAGGTAGGCCTAGCGATATATAAGTTTGGAGAAAACTCAATGCCAATAACTGCGTCATTTCATTAATATGATAAATAGACCAAATCTCTACTAAAACGATAATAATTATAAAGAGTCACTAGCAGCATTTGCCTTATTACAATCAAATTCTAAAACAAATCTAGAAAACATCATTCCTAATCTACTCGGTCCCAGATGGACCTTCTCCAAGCTTGGCCTTCTTAGCCCCGTTAATCAGATTCCCCAGGTCGCGTATGTCCAACAGCAGATACGCCCTTGCTAGATGTCCTCCTTAGTTGCCCTCTGCGTTCTGACAATCCGAGACCTTTTTCCTCATCTTTCTCTCAAGTTCCATCAAACCCTGCTCCAAATACTACAACCTTTCTGTTGATTTAGTAGTGATTCCCCTCCATTCGTTGATTGCTTCCATGTCCATTTTATGTTGTTCCAAATGCCTGGCCTTAGATTCAAAGACCCTTTTGCGCAACCTCCTGTATTTGACTTGTGCTTCAGCAGCGTCGTCTATGACCTTATTTCTCAAATCAACCCCTGGCTTGACCTCTCCTGCTATGTCATCGACCAACCAGGATGGTAGAAGTACACATGGCCGGCATGATACCTGTATGGATCGATGATACCTTTCTCCACAATAATCTTTTGATGCCACATATGTTGTGCCTCGAACATGAATAGAATGGCATTCCCTTGGAAGTCTACTTTGTAATGAACCACTTTGGAAACTCGTGGTATAACCTGTTTTCTCCCAGCTTGCCTCATGACTCTGATAGGAGCATAAGGATAGATTCCCCTTAATCCGATTAGCGCTAGAATAGGAACATCTCTCGACCTGATTATGAATTCACTGCTAGGGAATCACTAGAATATCCAATGTACCTTGTCATCAGTCAAATTGCTAAAGAAATGTACCCAGCTCATAGCGTTTCCTGGATGTGCAAACCTGTCTGGGATAAAAGTCATTATCTTCGGACGGTGATAAGCTATGTGGCCATTCCATGGTCGTCACGGAAATTCTTAACGGTGTTGTCCTCTCTGAAAGTATTCCAACAACCATATTTGCAGCAACAGATTGCAACCCTCGAAATGCTTATATCCCTTTTTGCAACTGTCTAAAGCTCGGTACATCTCAGCCACGATCATTGGGACAATAGTGTAAGTTTGCCCCTCAAATACTTCCATTAGGTTCTTAGTGATCATAGCTAGGCGAGTGTGGATCCTTTCTCCTTGTATCGATAATCTCAGCATCCCCAGAAAATAGACAATGAATACAAAAATCCAGTGGTGAGTCCAACCCAAAGAAGAGATGGAAAATTCATCATGGTAAATACGATATGACTTACTATGACCATAACGCTCGTAAAGGAAGTCGAATGGTATGTAAGATTTCTTCAGACAGACTAACTCATCATTTTTAGGAAACCTCGAGAAGTACGGTTTTCCGGTACCAACAAGCCAGGGCTATCCCATGGGAGCCCAGCGAAGCCTCCTATTTCCTCTAGAAGGGGAGTCATTTCTATATCACCAAAACGGAAGACGGCCCTCTTCTCATCCCAGAACATGGTGGCAGCCTCAATTAACACATTGTTCGGCTGAATATCTAACAAAGAAGGTAAATTCCTGAGAACTCTTTGCACATGGTTTTTGTCACTTGGCGAGAGATTTTCCCACCAATCTAGCAACAAAGGTGGGATACTCGAACTATGCCGAACCTGGGGACTTCGTGCCTCATTTCTGTAAAACAAATAAAGTTAGCCCTTTCCCCCTACGGATTCGACTATTTACACATTAATGATTAGCATATCGGCACGTTTTCTCCAAATAATGCACATATCATGATTGTACCCATTGGGATTCAAGGAAATCCCGGCGGGCTTTGGACAAGTCTTGCCTTAGAGAGTTATTATGCGGACAGCGTTCTAACCCATACTAGGTTTAGCCATGATGCATGCACAATTAATATTAGAGTGGGGGTTTCTAGAAGAGTCTAGACCGGTACCCTCAAGTAGACAACTTGAGAGAGGAAGGCATGGAACCATCGATTGCACCGCTGATCGACTAATTTTACCGCAAATAAGCCTTTCCAAATTTAAAAGGGTGATTTAGAAAGAGCGTGGACATTCATCAAGCGTCGTTATGGTATTAATTATGCACGAGTGGAATATGACATGAAGCACGCTTTATGTAAAGATAAAACAACACGTTGTCAAGTATTTTGCATGATGAAGACAATAACCACGGTATTAAATGGAGCGTAAGGACATAAAAAGAAATAAACAATGGAAGAAGTTAGTTCGCGCAATGTGAAAGAATTGCAATAAAGCAAGCAAGGGGTTAGGGGTAGGGAGAGACACAATGTAGCAAATTTAAAAATGATTCAGAGCAAGTGAACATGACTAGAAAATAAAGGAAAACGCACATCGTAATCAAATTAAGCAAAGATTTGCATATTAATACAAATTCAAAATAGAGGGAAATAGGGGAAAGGGTGTGCATGTAGCCATAAAAAGGGAAAATGGAAGTGGGATGTTCATGTAACGATAAAGAACAAGGAAACACATTCATCAAAGAAGACAAATTCATATAGACCAAGTTCACTATGGTAAGAGGCTAATAATATCTCCAGCAGAGTCGCCATGCTGTCGCGCCCCTCTTTCTCGTGAAATCGGGTTTCGACACGTGACAACTCTTTTAAAGGAAGGGGTTAAAAGAGAGAGTCGCCACCTAATGGGTTTGAGGTGCGTTAGGGCACCTATTTGCAAGTAACTCTGGTTTAACCAGTTTGCATCACTAAAGATCGGGTAAGGGCTCAAATTACCTCGAGGAGAAGGTGTTAGGCATTTCTCGAGGTCTACAACTGTGGGTCCTGGCCAAACTCGAATTATATGAATTAGTCCAAAATAAAGAGAAAAGATAAGAAGTTGGGCAATTATTATCAGAAATCTACTAATAAACAAAATAATTGATTTTAAGACAAGGTGGGGGGGTCCTAAGTTTTTTATCTTAAAGGATCACCCCGTGCAACATAAATAATACTCCGTAACTCCCTCGAAATGGGGTGTTACTCGTATTATTCAGCGAGCACAGACTATCATCTCCTGTTACCCGATTACTATCTTTAAGGTGTTACCTAAGGCGCACTAATTGATTCTAAGTCGTACCTTATGCGTGCACCACCCATCTCATGCCTATGGTCCATGAGGCATTTGAACCTCTATTTTGGGTGGTTCTAGACCTAACTTAAGTTGCTTAAAATGAAAAAAACTAGGCGACATACAAAACAAGTTGGACTTCATGTAAAAGCATATAAGGTCTCAAGTTAGCCTCCACACTTTAGACAACAAATGCTCACAAACAAATTAGGCGTTTGACAGTTTCAGCATTGAGACGAGTGAATTCAAACACGCAGGCAGTTTCAGATGAGAGGTACCATTTTAGATATAATTCCTACGTGACTACACAGTCGCCCACTTATTACAAGTTATAAGCGATTAAACCTACAGACATGCTATCTGGGTGATTTTCGCAGTAGTTGGTAGTGATAACTACGGGAGATATTCAGAATTACTCAATTTGATCCTATAGATGTGCTCTCTAATAAATGGCAACGAAACAGTGTTGAAAGTTCAGTTTCACACTTAAAAGCGAGTGGGATTACCCTATAGGCATGATTTCTACGATTAGCGATTGAAACTAGTTTTAGCTCATATAGGCATGTTTCCTAAGTGAGCAATTATAACAACGGCACATTAATCAATTAAAACCCTATAGGCATGATTTCTAAAAGTGCAGATTTGTAGAGCATAAAGCTAACTTGGCCCTGTGGTCATAGACTGAAACATAGATCACTTTATTCCCTATAGGCATGATTTCTACGATTAGCGATTGAAACTAGTTTTAGCTCATATAGGCATGTTTCCTAAGTGAGCAATTATAACAACGGCACATTAATCAATTAAAACCCTATAGGCATGATTTCTAAAAGTGCAGATTTGTAGAGCATAAAGCTAACTTGGCCCTGTGGTCATAGACTGAAACATAGATCACTTTATTCCCTATAGGCATGATATCTAGCAAGACATATAGAAGCAGAATACATTAAGAGAATGAAACCCTTAGGAACTATAGGCAGGTTATCTAACAGCACATAGGGGCAGAACATGTTTGAGAAAATTAACCCTTATAGGCAGGATTTCTACCCGTTCATGCAAAGTGAGAATAAACCCATTTTTCAATTTTACTAACACCCCAATTGTTATTACAGCATTATTACAGGCCCAATGAATGAAATAAATTACAAAGTTACAAAATAACTATAGTGAACCTAAGGCAGGCCCAAAAATATACCCAGCCAGGCCAGGCCTCAACCTCAAGTCCACATAGTTTTACAACACTCCAAAAATCATATCTTCATTTACATAAAGCAGCCAGAAACCAGTTGATTCAGCCAGTAGGTAAAAAGGCAAAGTTGAGCAATTAGGAAGGTGGCAAAGAATCAGGACCCTAGTGTGTCAAAGTTCCCAAGGGCTTCAAGAACCCAGGGCAGTGCTCATACTAGGGAGGTTAATAGAGGACATTCAAGGAATGACTAAGGACCAAATCCTAGTGTGCCAGAGTTCACAAGGGTCTCAATTGGACCCCGAGCAGTACTCACACTAGCGAGGTTAATGATAGAACCTAGGTAGCCTTGGCTTTCAGCCTAGCTAAGAATGAGAGCTAAAAAGAGCCCAGGTAACAAGTGAAGTAAACCAAGATTGAGAGACAAAACTAAGGGATACAGACATAGTCAAGTTGCATATATAGCAGATAGTTGAATAATTAATAGAGTTTAAAAAAAAACTTAGCAAAGATTTAGAAAACAGGTTCAACACAGTGTGCATAAATAGTCCTACATTAGCAAAGTCAAGGAAAGAACATGTTTGCATGATTGATGAAAGTATCATACACAGCTCATAATAGAAAAGAAAAGGTTCAAATTATACTAAGTATAAGTCCTAGTGTTATGAAATAGTCACACTATTTTTGTGGCAGATCTACATTTAGACATGAAGGGGAAACAGATTACTACAACTACTAGTGAATCAAGGGAGCAAAAATATACTAAAGGGACATATTGATAGAGAACTAGTCGTGATTTACAGGATTAAAACATGATACATAAGCAAGATATAACCACAGAAATTCAGACTAGACTTGTGCCATAGAATAGATGTAAACATTCATGTTTTGAACACAATTGACTAGTCGACTAAAGGGGATAGAAATTATGCAAGTAAAGCATGTTCATACAATAGGATTGATAGCCTAAAGCAAAATAAAACACCACAGAGATGCTTACAAGTGCAAAGATCCCAAACAGTAGTAACACATTGAGAAGAATCTAATTTACTCGAATCAAGTTTAGGCATGCTTTGAGCTATCAACATTATGAAGTTAAACGTTAAGGAGACCTAAAAATTGAAGTAAAATAAACAAAATCCCACACAAAACAACCCAGAAAACTCATTAAACTAACGAACTTCAGAAGTGAAGACATATACAAATTGCAGATACATAGGAACGAAATTACAAAGGTTCAGTAACTCACCAGTTAAACGAAAATACAAGAAAGAACAAAAGTCCATATTGTTCTGAACATTAACGAGAAGCAAAAGCCCAGAATTTAGTGGCCTTGGCTTTCATCCGGCCAAGAACCAAAGTATATAACGAGATAATGAAGAAATAACAGAATAAAGCTTTAAATTTAGTAAGATTATAGTGATTCCAAAGTCTATCCTAAAAGGGAATGGGAGAGGGATTTATATAGTGACAGAAATCAAACCAGTAAACAAGGAAAACAAATTGTTCAAACACAAATAAGAGAGAAAGAAAATATTCCGGAATCAATTAGAAACGGTTTTAGGGCATAAATCAAAAGGGTTCAGTAAATCAACAGGGAAACACACAAATAACACCAAAAATCATTTAGAGTCAAATTTAAGGCAAAGAATAAAGTAGAAAATAGGAAAACATAAGGAAAAAGAGCAGTCAAACACAGAAAAGGAAAAGTATCAGTTAAGAATCGGTAAGAAACAAAGGGGAATTCAAACCCTAGTTGACAGAAGTCGAAGATTGGCCGAAATCTCGGCTAATCAGACCCATATAGCCACGGTCGTGTTGTATATGGACTAAATATTGTCCAGATTCAAACGGTTGAAGCTAATCTCCCTTGATTCGGAGATTTACACTCGCCAAAATAGAGCAAGTACTTATGTAATACCAAAATCTGGTAAGAAACGATGAGACAGAGCATAAATGGAAAGGGAATCATAGAGTGATTCCATGTCGGAGTTGGATTTTGGATATAATAAAAGAGACGGCTGCTAGGGTTTGACAGGAGAGGAGAGAGGAGAGGATTTAGGGGCGGCGACTGGTGAGAATGATTAGGGTTAGGGGGTGCTTAGGGTAATTAAAAGGGAGGGAGCAATGTGGGCCGTTGATCTTAGAGATCAACGACCACGATTAGAAGGGGTCTTGGGTCGGGTTGGTTTGGATGGGTCGCGACTGGGTTGTGGGGTTGGGTTAATTGATTGGGCTGGGGGTTATTTGGGCTACGACGTTAGATTTTGGGCCAGTAATTGGTCCGAAAATAGGTTGGATTTTAAGCTAGTTTTTAAATACCCAATATTTAATAAAACAACTAATTTATAAAAGTATTTATAAATAACAAAATATTATTTATGCACTAAAATGATTAAAATAATTAATTAACATTATAAAAATATAAAAAGTTATTTTTTGCATAAATAATGTAATTATACATGAATATGGGGTATTATTGTAAAAAAGTGCAATTAGCCTAAAAATACAAATGTAATTATAAAAATACAGTAAAATATTTAAAAACATACATGTTGGTGTAAATGATAAGTTTGGATGATTAAATCATTATAAAAACATAATTTGAAGGATAATTACTGGGTATAAAAATGCAAAAATAAATCAATTTAAAGCCTTTAAAAATTATGAAAACTTATGAAAAATACTTGTATATGCTTATAAACTAAATGATGATGAATATGTACTATATATATATATATATATATATATATATATATATATATATATTTAAAATATGAGGAAAAAATTGGGTATCAACAAACAACACAGTAGATAAAGGTAAACAACAAGGGCACTCCCGAGGTATCACCTCATAATCCAAAAGTAAATGCTTAATAGAGGGATCTCCCGAGGCACCGTCTCATAGTCCCAAAATTAAATATGCACGATAGGGGGATCTCCCGAGGTACCGCCTCGTAGTTCAAAAGTAAATATGCAAGACAGGGGGATCTCCCGAGGTACCGCCTCGTAGTCCCAAATTAGATATGCAAGACAGGGTAGATCTAGCAAGGAACCGCCTCGTAGTCCCAAAGTAAATATGCAGCAGATAACCGAAGGAACAACGAATGTACAGCAAGATATCTTACAGTTAAAGATTTAATTCAAATAAAGGAAAGTAGGTAATTCAACTAAGCATGTTGCACAAATTGCAAGTAAGAGTTAAGGCACTTATACATGTGATACCCTCGAAAGTCCTCTCAAGAATCGCCTTAGGCCGAGTTTACAAAGTCCAAAATGAGAGAAATCCCGAAACCCTTCGTTTTTAAAACACTGCCCGGCAAAAGTATCTGCGGCCCGAGAGTCGCTTCTGCAACGCCTCACCTGCTGAAAAACCTTCGCAGGTGCGGAAAACACTAAAGTCCAGGGCCTCCGTTTCTGTGGACAAGTCCCCGCATTTGCGGAACCGCTTCTGCGGGAAGAGGATCGGACTTGAGACCCCAAGCGTTTCTGCTCTACTGCCATCGCAGAAGCGAAGGCACTTCTATGGGAAACGTTCTGCTTGTGCGACCACTTATGGAAAGGCCAGCTCCGCATCTGCGACCAAATGCTCGCTTCTGCGAGCTCTCACGTGCGGTCAATCTTGCGCAGGTGTGATTGCACCAGAACTGGTGCACTTCAACTAATCTTCCAATTCTGATTCGATTCGTTAACCATCCGCAATCCACCTGAGGCCCTCGGGACCTCAACCAAATATACCAACCAATCCTAAAACATCATACGAACTTAGTCGAGCCCTCAAATCACATCAAACAACGTTAAAAATATGAATCGCACCCCAATTCAAGCTTAATGAACTTTAGAACTTCAATATTTGACGCTGAAACCTATCAAATCAGGTCCAATTGACCTTAAATTTTGCACATAAGTCATAAATAACAATACCGACCTGTTTCAATTTCTGAAATCGGAATCCTAACACTATATCAAAAGTCCACCCCGGTCAAACTTTCCAAAATTCATCCAACCTTTGCCAAATAGCGTTGAAATGACCTACGGACCTTCAAATTAACTTTCGGACACGCTCCTAAGACCAAAATTATCCTACGGGGCTATTGAAATCGAAGAAACTCCAATCCGGAGTCGTCTTCACATAATTCAAGCTACGGTCAATTCTAGAACTTAAGCTTCTATTTTAGGGACTAAGTATCCCATGACTCCAAAACCAAAAACCAAACCTCCCGATGAGCCACACAACCATAAAATAAAATAGAGGGAGCAATAAATAGGGGTTCGGGGCTAATACTCTCAAAACGATCGGTCGGGTCGTTACAATACTTCTTTTAGAATAACTTAATACCTATTTGTAAGTAACTATACCATTTTTCATTCCAACTTTCTTAAATATATTTAAAGTAATTTGGACCAAAATATTTAAACTATATCCCTGAATACTATAACCAAAACAACTATTTGATAAAGTTGCTCAAAGATATTTTCCTAAATATGGGGATAGTGCATGTGGATATAACTAGCTTCTCCTCCAAAAAGTTTTAACTTAAAAAAGAAAATTATTATGGCTATTTGTATACTAACAGCTCATGAACAATGTGTATGGGTATCAATGCTAAGAGTGTTTTTCTTGATTGTTTGAAACAGGTTTCAAGACTATGTCCAAAGATAGGGTGGGTTGAATGGAAATTAGAATCCTTCAATTAGTCCAATATAATCATAAAATACCCTAATGAATGAGCCTTAGCTCCTAAAAAAATATTAACAGCAATAACGACAATAACAACAATAATTATGATTATAATAAAGCGCTTTAGAAGACAGTCCAATGCAGCTTCAGACAACTTTCGTTTACCTGTAACGTCCCAACAGTGGTAATACAACCTTTTCGACAAAGCACGGGTTCATTTTTACTTAGCCAAAGAGCCTAGTAAAACTTTAGTTAGCTAGCTTAAACGGTGAATTAAGATGAGCTCCAGGAAACTTCACTGAACATAACTCATGCCAAAAGAGTGGAAATCAAATTTCTACCAGTAAAACAATTAAGTTCTAACACTATTGCTCAACCTTATTACATTAGTTGGCTATAACATGATTCAGTTTGGGGATAAGTTATGAGTATAGATAGCTAAGTAAAAATATATGATTGAGCTTCAACACGAACTCCTTTAAATTAGTCATGATGTTGGACTACATATCTCTTTGAGGAACAATATGCAATAATTCTTTTGATGAATATGTAAGATAGTAGTTGAAAAGTTCAAGCTGGTTTTAATGTCTCTTCTTGATTATGTGGCAGCTTTAGTTAGATATTACACGTATGGGGGTTAGTAGCATCTCTGTTAAGATGAACCTGACTTAATAGTAGTCAAATATGTTAGAACTGAATTGCTAACCTTCTCTCAAATATGTTAGGATTTATGGGGATATATTTTTATTCAACGTTATCTGTCAACTATGAATGTATACGGATACATATATAATCGAAGAGTTATTTTCCATCTAATTAAGAGTTACACGCCCAACTGTTAAAAGTATTAAAACTTATTAATTATTAATGCTTCAATATTAGTTGTATATGGCTAAGCATGTTACTATTCGAAATTTTGTTCATTTCTTATTATTGATAACTGCTTACCTTTACAAGAAAGTTAACTTAAGACATCAGAAAAGGCTTGAATAGATAAATCTACTCATACAAGATTCTATGAAGATGCAAAAGGGAGTGAATATATCCCAGAAACCGGAAAATTAAAATTAAAAATTATGCGACTATCAAAGAAGAAAGAAACCAATAATTGACTTCAAATCTTTTTCTTATTCTGCTTAATTTCGAATAATGCAGCTTCAGTTTAATTTCCAATCCATCATAAATTATATAAAATTTACAATAATAAAAGAGCTGGTCATTTGTTCTATCTAATTCTTCAAATCCTAGCAAATTTTTCTCATCTCTCCCCATTCCAAAATCTTCTTTTTCACTTCCCCCACCAAAATCCCAATGAAATACTTCTAAATCTGTAAATCCTCCAAAGAAATTTGAAACATTACTGATGACTAAACCCACAAAGTTTTTAGGTAATAAGAATGAGAGAAACTAACCGAGAAGAGGGGATTTCACATATCTGCATACTGATACCCGGCGTCGTCGACCACACTTTGTCGCCGTTAGTCGATAGGTGGAGTGGAAGAAAAATTGAAGAGAAAAAAGCTAAAGAGAGAGAGAGAGAGAAAGAGAGAATCGATAGAACGAGTCTTTTTCTTTTTTTTAATTTGGGAAAATAAGTATGTTTTCTTAATT